>JARYGA010051166.1:0-40519 GCA_030545235.1 Helianthus tuberosus
ACCCTGATTTCTCAGTGGGCTCGGACTTGGGGTTTATATGTGACTATTGATAACAGATATTCACATATAGCACAGCGGAAGTCTTGTGATTATAAATTAATATTTCAAAGTACAATCGTCCGAAAGTTCAAAAATAAATATACAGACCGAAAGTTGTTAAAAAGATCCACAGGTTGATCGGAATAACAAAATGAATATTAAGACTACTAGGCCTTGTATGGAGTCGTAATTTCAAATATGTATAAACCGAGCAGCTCCAGCCTATTTCGTATTTGCTATTAAATGCGCTTAGCCTTTTGAACATATGTCAGTTTTCACTGGTAAATACAATTAGGCTAAAGGTTGTGGGGGTCATGGTTGGGACATGATTCGTCATCTAGGAACGTGAATGGAAGGCTACACCATTCCCTTGCTTGATCCACCATGGTTTGTATGGATTAAACCATGGCAACCATGGTTCTCCTTTCCATTTTTCAAGAAATCATTTCCTTTTTCTTTAGAAAAAGATAAATTAAAATAAATAAGGAGCTAGTGGTTTGGGTCATGGCCACACCCTTAGGGTAGTGGTTTTGGATGGTGGATTAAAGGTGGGTAACATGATACTGACGTGGAGGATCATGGTGGTCATGAGGATCATGACCACACCTATAGCCTTAATCGATACATTTTGAAAATCTTTTCCAAATTATTTTATACCATTTGGTATATCATTTTCATAAATAACTTTGACAAAGTGATATCTTTTATTACTAGTTTTACATGCTTGTCAATGCATATGGGGCCCGGAACTAAACTCCAATACATGATTAACCGACACGCCACATTTTCAATAAAAATAAAAATATAATATAGCATTAGCGTCTGTCAGGTGTATACATATACCCCTCGCTTAGGTCGTGACCACTTGCAATTAAGTGAGCCGAGAATATCCAGGACACGGTCGTATTAACCCCCAATATTTAAGTTATCAAGCAAAACGGATAAAAATGGTATCATCAAGAGAAAATTTTTATCTACGCCTCAATGTAAATTTTTTCATTAGGTCAATTTAGGCTGCCATTCCTTAAATTTAATATTTGTAGAGCATATTTTTATCTATGTCTAGATGAAATTTTTTTCTTAAAATCGTTTTATGAATAATAATATACAAGTAATCGAAATATAAACGTACATATTATCAAACTGAGAATGATCCGATTTAGTGCGTGGGAGGGGAATAGTGCCAGTAGCTGCCTGGCACTTCCCCATTGGTCCAGCCAAATTACGATTTAGCCTCATTTAAATATACAATTTTGCCATTGGTTTTTTTTTCCTTCTAGTCAAATTACGATTTTGTCCTACACTCAAATTTTACAGTTTTACCATTGTTTTTTTCCTTGTCAAATTACGATTTTGCCCCCAGTGTAAAATTAAAGTCATGCAATCATTTTAGTTTTTTTTTTTTTTTGGACAAAATTATGATAGTGTTTTGTTTTAATTGTTGACTTGGTGTAACTTTTATTCCTGTCAGGCCGCCTGGCACACGTTCATTTGTTCTGAAAATTTACAATTTTGCCCTCAGTTTACAATTACAGTCTTTCCATTATTTTTGTTTTTATAGCAAGAATATGGTAATGTTTTGTTTTCATTGGTTGACTTGATGTAATGTTTTTTGAGATCGTGTTATGTGTAGTATATACAACCGAAATACAGACGTATATGAGAGAGAAATATTCGGCTTATTACCCCGCAACACGGACGAGGCAAAAACTAGTTACATACATATCATTTTATACACATACATATCATCGCAACTTGGCACATTCTGTTGATTTCTTCTTTTTTAATTATTAAACATATAGAATTAATATCATGTGTAAAGTAAAATTCCATTGTGTGTGTATATACACACATACGTATACATATGGGTGTTCGGGTGTAAGTTCATCTCCATTAAATTTGTGTCTAACGTCTAGTGTATTAATTTTCTAGTATGGTAGGATTTATCACCAACGTGTGTGACAGACAAGTTTACTTGCATGCGTAAGCGTAATCACTAAAGATCATCAAATATAAACCTATGCATTAGAATGGGCTATGCTAGACTTTAAGTGACCAGATTATATAAAATTATGTCTAATGCACGTTATTGAAATAAGCATGTTTAGATTAATGTACCAAATTAACCTAAAAATTTGTTGGATGTCCAAATTACACCTTCAATAAACCATGCCATAGTAATTCACCCTTATTATTGAAAACATTTGAACAATATTGTAATGTAATAGTTGTAGTGCATCCACCTAAGTTCACCCCTTTCTTGGCAGTAGCCCCCTCCAAGTGTTCATACTAACCAAGTTTTTGAGATTATATTACTAGATTGTGCATATATGATACTTATTTGTTGGATGTCACAATTACACCTTCAATAAACCATGCCATAGTAATTCACCCTTATTATTAAAAATTAAAAACATTAAAACCTTATAAATAAACAACTACTTTATGCATATGGTAGTTGTACCATTGGCTTTGAGAGTTTTTTTTTAAATGGTTATGCATATGGTTGTTGTAACCTTGGTTTTGGGGGTTTTTTAAAAAAAATTAATTTTTTACTTTTCACCCAAAAGTATTTCATAAATTACTTTTAACCCAAAACTTTTTATTTTTTTCAATAAATCCTCACAACTTTTTTTACTTTCAACTTTGTTCCTTTACAGTTTTCATTTTTCGTAAATTTTTCGCTTTATGCTTCGTTCTAAATTTTGTGACTTAAGACATCGCAACATGTGTCTTTGGTTTAACTTTTTTACGTTTCGTTCTAAATTTTGCGAGTTAACACCACACGACGCAACGTGCGTGTTTTGATGAACTTTTTTACATTTTTCTCGTTTGACAGGTTCAACATAACGTTTGGGTCCTAAATCGGCTTACTTATAACTAAACAATCCCCGTCGCGTTGCAATAGGTTGTAATTCAGTTTGAATAATATTGCAATAGTTGTAGTGCTCCACCTAAGTTCACTTCTTTCTTGGCAGTAGCCCCCTCCAAGTATTCATACTAACCATGTTTTTGAGATTATATTACTAGATTGTGCATATATGATACTTAACAAGTTTGTGGATATATATATATATATATATATATATAGGGGAGGGTTATCTTGAGAACGCTAAATATTGCGAGAACCGTGAGAACGAACGAGAACACCAATCAAAACCAATTTTTTTAATACAAACCTCGTTGTAATTAAGATACAACATCAAAACAAGAATTTACAACATCAAATAATCAATTTCTCCTTTCAAAAATCACTCTTTTTAGATTTTTTACACATGTGTAAATATAATAGATTTACACATGTGTAAATGGCAAACTTACACATGTGTAAATTTTCTTTATTTACGAATTCACGTAAATTTAAATGTGTAAATTAAATTTATAACATTGTATTCGAATAATAATGATAAGTGTAGAAAAAATTTTTGAATTTGATTCGTTTTTGACCAATTTCTCGCGGTTTTTTCATTTGTTCTCACGGTTCTCACAATATTTAGCGTTCTCATTTAAACCCTCCCCTATATATATATATATATATATATATATATATATATATATATATATATATATATAGGATTAGGTTCAAACGTGAACAAATTTCCAAGAATGAACCGCGTGAACTGATCTGAACCATTGATTCCATATACATTTAACAAGGGTAAGATTGTAACTTTATATAAATATTGAATTTAAATTATTGTCTTATTAATTTCAAAATCCTAACATATTTAAATCATCATCAGTTACCAAAATTTTCGACATCTACAAAACAATTACTTATTTTAAATATGTTAGGATAATCTTAACTTATTTTAATATTGTCATTGTTTTTGGTCATAGTAGCAAGATTCGAATTATAGTTTTAGTCTTTTTTTGGTTGAACTAGAGTTTTCAGTTATCTTTTTTATTGTGTATAACTCTTAGCTCTGTAGTACACATGTGTACTGCTGTGTTCTATACATTCCAACACGATAGTACACATGTGTATAATACATGGTATAGTACACATGTGACCCGCAACATTGTTGTCTTATCTCTGTAGTACACATGTGTACTGTTGTGTTCTACTGTTCTATACATTCCAACACGATAGTACACATGTGTATAATACATGGTATATTAACGGGATTTACTCTCTTATTATTGGAAATAATTTTCTTTTCTAGTTTTAAATAAGCAAAATAATATAATTACACTTCAACCCTTTTAATTTTAATAAAACAATAAAATCTAACCTATTAATTACAATCATGCCACCCCTTTAAATAATCAAGATCATATTAATCAGCGGTCAAGATTTGTTCACGCAATTCACTCTTGGGAGGTTGTTCACGCTGGAACCTTACCCTATATATATATATACTCGTAACGCAACAAGAAGCGGTAGCTTCATGTCCATGTATGGGCTCAATCGCTTTGCACATAAACTCCCATGTCGTCAATGTCCTAATCAGATTTCTCAAACCTAGAATCAAACAAAAAGGTCAACTTCTGCCTTTAAATATTTAAATATTCTAACTTTCAAATTCAAATTTGAAATAAACAATGTTAGTTCACTATGTTACAAATCAGCATGATGAAAAAATCACCAACAACAGCTACATTATTTAACAACCACAAATCTCATGTGCAAATCTTTACTTTATCAAACATTTTAGTTTTTTTATAAAAATATAGCTTTTAGAAATTACATGTAAAAAAAACATGTGATAAATATCTAGGCCAGATCGGATCTCTAAAGTAACATTTTTAGGTCAAATCATTAAACTTTTATAAACACATATGACAACTTGATAACGACAATAGCAGAAAAAAACACTAAAATAAAAATAAAACTTACATTGGGAGTGTCTTTAATTTGAACACCCACAAAGTGCCAGTACCTTCAACTTCAAACGGTAGATCCGGCCACCAAACGGTAGATCTGTGTCATCGCCACCATCTTCCACCCACAACCACCAGGTAATCTGAAATATTACACAGATCCGATTCAAATAACAAAAAAAAAAAGATATGGTAAAAAGGAAGGTACCGAGCGGTCAAACCAGTCGATCTGGTGTCGGATCTAGAGAGATTCATCACTGAGGAAGCGTAGATCTTGAAACGACTGATAAAGAAACCCTAGAATCGCCCGGAGAAAGGGAGGAGATGGTTAACAAAACTGAAGCACATATATCGCCTGAGATCACCACACCATTGTTGGATCTGGTGAGATCTTGCTCATACCACAGATCTCGTGAAACCCTAAATTGAAAATCACCGGAGAGAGAGAAAGGAGGAGCGGCTGTGTGGATATGAAATGAATTTAGGGTTTAGAAAGAGTGAAAGAAACTTTATAGTGGATCCATAATAGGTAAAACGGGTCAAAGAGATCCGGATAGAATTCATGGGCTCCACGTGTTAAAGAAAATTTTTCAACACTTTCATGCTTTAAAGGTTGTACAATGGGCTTCAAAGGCTTGTAAAGTGGCAAATGACCATATCTGTCCTTCCTATATGCTTTATAAAGTAGTATAGATATATATATATATATATATATATATATATATATATATATATATATATATATAGGGGATCACTAAAATGAAAAACACCTCCAGTTATAAGAACTGAAATAACCACTTTCTAGCCTTTAGATGAAGAAGATGGATGGATAAGATTGAAAGTAACAAAAATTAATATTAAATAGATTTTGTCTTATGACTTTAATATTTTAATTCAAAAGGGTAGTATAGTAAAATTACTCTATTTTGTCTTTTTGTCTTTTTGTCTTTATTATTTTTTTATTACTTTTTAGTTTTAATATATTACTTTTTATTTTTCAAGAATAATTTTTTTATTAAACTCATTTTTTAAATTCAGATTTTTTAACAAAGCAAATTTTTTTTGCGCGCCGGTTTTTGGCGTCCCGTTTTACCGTGACGTTTTTACGTCCCGTTTTAACGCGCCGTTTTTTACACGTTTTCTTGCGCGCCGTTTTTATGCTCCGTCTCCGCCCAATTTTTTTTACGCCCCGTTTTGCCCAATTTTTTTACGCCGCGTTTAGCCCCGTTTTTTTCGCGCCGTTTTTTACGTTCCGTATTATACGGCCCGTTTTTTTTTTCCAAAAAAAATTTACGGTTTACGGGATACAAATTTTTAGCTCAATTTTTACGATATAAGTTTTACGTTTTAAGTTTTACGTTTTTTCGTTTTACTTTTTTTACGTTTTACGTTGTACGTTGTAGGTTTTACGTTTTACGTTAAAAATTTATACGTTTTACATTTTACGTTTTACGTTAGAACTTTTTAGTTTTTACGTTTTACGTAAAACTTTTTACTTTTTACGTTTTACGTTAAAACTTTTCACGTTTTACTTTTTACGTTATAACTGTTTACGTTTTACGTAAAAAGTTTTACGTTACGTAAAACTTTTTATGTTTTATGTAAAACTTTTTACGTTTTACGTTTTTACGTTAAAAAGTTTACGGTTTACGTTAAAAAGTTTGCGGTTTAAGTTTTTTTTTTACAAAAACTTTTTTACGCAAAAACAAACGCAACCAGAAATCGCAAATTCAGGAGGTGTCTCAGATATATTGTTATCATCATCAACTAGGGGAGGAAACATAAAAAACCAACAACATCAAAACAAAGTGAATCTCGAAAAAAAAAACGGGGTTTGGCTCAGATTATCCGATAATCAAGAGGCTGCAAAAGTTGGGTTGCAGGTTCAAAAAACCTACCCTCCGCCATCCTGCCGCGCCATCGTCATCAAAATCTACGTTTTGTTTTTCATCATCGCCACCCAAATCGATCGTATCAAAACCCACAGATTCAAAGATCACAAATCAAAACCCCCCAAACATATCAAAACCCACTTTAAACACTATTTTTTACAAACCCACCAAAATCATCAAAACCCACCAAACTTCAAGCAGAAAAAAACCCAAACTTTTTGAATCAAAGAACCCCAATCAAAACAGAAACAAATCGAACCTTAATCATGAAGAATCACAAAGACCCAAAATTCATGAACACCAATTATCAGTATCACAGAATGACAAAGACCCAAATTCAAGAACCACAGAATCAAGAATCACAAAGACCCAAAATTCCAGAATCACTAAGAACCAAATTCAAAAACCACAAATTCAAGGCTTGAAATTCTTACCACTTCTACCCCCACCTCTACCACCACCACCACCGCCTAGGGTTCCGCCACCAACCCCAACACAACAAAACACCAGTCGCAAGGGTGGCGGCGGAGAGGAACGGGGGGCCAAAGATATCCCCGGAGAGCAGCCTGAGATGCCACCGGCAGCCCGTCGCCGGACCTGTGTCGGTCGGACAGGAGATCGAGAGAAGATGGGGGGTATCTTGCCGGAAACAGAAGCTGGCTCCTCCCCATGGGTCGCCGGTCTTCATCAAGCAGGGTGGGGGGGTTGTGGGTGTGGCTGATGTTGTTATGGCTGGGTCTTGAAGGTGATAAGTGTTGGTGCATACATCTGTCGACTTTGTCTTATATCGAGTCTGGGTTGCGTTGCGGATTTGTTCAAGCATGATGTCATCATATTGAATGATGACATCATAATAGTGACATCATCATACGCACAGTACATGAAATGATGCACATGAGACAAAACAAGAAACATTTCAGTTTGAAATTGACTTTTGTTATGTTTAGTTTGAATGTTTCGTTTGAAGCATTTCGTTTGAAGGTTTTCTTTTGAAGCATGACATGACATCTTCAAACGAAAGGGGTTGGCCTATAAATACCCTTCAAACGATTTCATTTGTAATGTTCTTGATTCCGACGCCGTGGTGCTGTCGAAGTTTCTACGTGCTGTAAATTGTTACAAGATCAATAAACAAGACATTTAATAGTGAATACAAGCTAGACAAAGACAGAATCAATGAATTCCGCCTCTGATTCTGTCTGAGCACTCTTCTGATCGACTCCTTAGGTCGTTTCACGATCCTACATGTGGTATCAGAGCTCAGGAGGAAGAGTTCTTACCGTTTAGCTCGTTTTCGCTGAAAAATTCTGATTTCTACACCTTCTTTTCAAAATTGAACAAGTTTTCACGGTTAAAATCGGCTGAAACTTTCACAATGTGTGCGTAATTGTATTTTAACAAATCCTTGAGAATATCAGATCTAAACTCAAAGTAAAACTGGTAAAAATGGATTGAAAACTGGATTCCGTTTGAACAAGGCTTGGTTTTCCATTTGAAAACTGACATTTCCGTTTGAAAATCTGATATTTCCGTTTGAACATCACATTCTCGTTTGAAAATGACAAAAGTTTCAAACGTAATCTCTTGTATCGTTTGAAATGAGGGATTCCATTTGAACTCCTCGTTTGAAGGAAGTCCGTTTGGTGATATCGTTTGAGGAATACACCTATTCCATTTGAGAGTGTGATCACGTTTGAAAGAGTATAATTTCATGTGAAATATTGAATGAAGTTGTCAGGTAGTTTGAAATTGGGACTATAAATCACGTGAACTAGTGTCGACCCATTTACTTTAGATAAACTCTAAAACATTTTGTCGGCCAAGTTCAAAAAGGGAATCAGATTAGAACAAATATGTCAGCCATTACTAATTGCATGTGCTTTAACTGACCATTATAAGCATCGGTCCAATCAGTGGATTAGGTATAGGGCCGTTCAAACTGCTAGGCGCTCGTCGCTCGCTCGACGCTCATTTGGAAATTGCTCGAAAAATGCTCGTTCGATTTGACGCTCGGTTGTAAACAAGCCGCTTTGCTCGGTTCGGTTTGTAAACGAGCCAAGCATGAGCAAAGGTCCGCTCGGCTCGGTTCGGCTCGAATTATTATTATTATTATTCATTAGTGTATATATATACATTTACACATACATATATATATACATGTATATACACATATGTATATACACATATATATACACAAATATAAATTATATATATATATATATATATATATATATATATATATAGGAAGAGGATCATGAGAAAACTAGATATAAATGAGAAAACCAAAAAAGCACTAAAAAGGAGGGGGGAGACTTTTAATGAAGGAGGGGGACTTTTAATGAAGGAGGGGTAAAATTGGAAAAAAATATATAACTTTTCAAACATTTCCCATTTCTCCATACGTTATCATTTTAAAACAAAAATGGCACCATAAGATCACAATTTTTTGTATCTTTCATTCAAGTATATTCGAGTATATTTTTTATGACATAAAAAAAGATTTATGGTGTCGTCTTGTTTTCAATACTATTATTATAGTAGTGCACATGTGTAATATAACATGTTTTTGGGTGTGGGGGGGAGGGGGGATTAGGTTTTTGGGGGGTGGGGGTGGGGGGTTTAGATTTTTTTCGGGTTTATGTTTAGGGTTTAGTTTTAGGTTTTCGGGAGGGTGGGGGGTGGGGGGTTAGGTTTTTGGGGGGTGGGGGGTTAGGCTTTTGGTGGGAGGGTGAATTTAGGTTTTTGGGGGGTGGGGGTGGGGGGTTTAGGTTTTTGGGGGGTGTCGGTGGGGGGTGGGTTAAGTGGTTTAAGCTTTATGTATTAGTGCACATGTGCACTACAACCAAAAAAAAATTTTTTTTTTTTTTGAAAATTTTTTCTAGGCATAAAAACTAACGATTTTTTTATTAAAAATTGTAAAAAAAAAAAATTGGTTATGTTTTTAGGTTTTTTTTAGGCTTTTTTGGTTAGTTTTTTAGTTTTCTCATTTAAACTAGTTTTCTCATGATCCATCCCCTATATATATATATATATACACTCACACACCTATATATATACACACATACATATATACTTAAATATAAATTAAATTTATAGTTTAATATATATACCACTCTATTAGATTTTGGTCAACTATATACAATAGAGGTGCACAAACCGGTTAATTTTAATAACCGGATCGGTTAACCAGTTATACCGGTTAATTTGACATTTTGACTTTAACCGGTTAATGCTTTAAGCGGTTATTTTTTAACTGGTCTGGTTAATTACATTAACCGGTTTGGTTAATTAACCGGTTATTTTCGGTTATTAACCGGTTTTCTTGCCTTTTTTTTGAATTTTTCGGTTATTTTTTCGGTTAACCAGTCTATCGGTTAAAAAACCGGTTTAAAAAAACCGGTTAATAAACGGTTATTATACTAAACACTTATAACCGGTTACTAACCTACGGTTAAATAACCTATTGAACCTGTTATTCCTAAATCGGTTATTAACCGGTTACGGTTTCGGTTAATAACCGGTTACGGTTAATTAACCGGTTATTTTGTGCACCTCTAATATACAAATTTATAACTATATCTATACATAATAGCCTAATCAAACCAATAAAAAATTAATATCAAATCTAAAAGTTAAACCCTAAACCGATAAATGGTAGTCTGCTCATCGCCTCAATGTTTCATGCCGTTACCCTAAGTCGATCGTCTCCTGCTCTCAACATCATTGTTCGTGTAATATGATCATCACCTCGTCGGCCACAACATTGTTATTCATAAGAAAAATATTATGCCGTGAAATGTGCATGTTTTTAAAGATATAAAAACTTGAGACCCAACATTGTCACTGTCTCAACAAATTTAAATTGGGCGACACGGTTGTCCAAATCGCTCGAACTTCGCTCGACGCTCGCTCGGAATATTTACTGCTCGGAGAATGCTCACTTGATTTGTGGCTCGGTTTTATATGAGCCGCTCCGCTCGGTTCGATTTCTAAATGAGCCAAGCACGAGCAAAGGTCCGCTCAGTTCGGCTCGGCTCGTGAACAACCCTAATTAGGTGTTCAGATCCATTTATCATTACATGTGATTTAGTATTAAAAGTCTAAGTCTATTGGGTTTACAAATAGTGTGGCCCAAGATACTAATTGTCGGTTGCATGTGATACATATTAAAAGCCCATGTGATGCAATTGATTGTATAACAGATCTTTTAAAATCATCGACCCAAGATTCTAAGTGAGGCCCAATAGAATTCAAGTTTGCATGTGAGTTTTTGATAGTTGTCAGCAAGTTTCGAATTAAGTGTGCATGTGATTTGTTCTAGATTTTGTCGACCATTTGTGAATATAAGTGTTGAATTGAGTGTTTGAACAGGTTGTTTTTGAAAGTTGTACAAAATGTTTGATGAAAAAGACAACTATTATTTTGAAAGATTTAATGATTGGTATCGAGGATATTGGGGTAGTAGTTATGATAATGTGAGAAAGGAGGGTTGGGTCAAAAGGTTTAAATACTTTGTGTGTTTGAAAAATGAAAAATTGAATAATCTAGCAATTCGATATGAAGTCTTACTTGATCAGTTAAAAGATCATGAGATATGTTTGACAGATGCTAAAAAGGTAGCAAAGTTTGCAGATGCATTACCTGCTGAATGGGATGTTATACTGAGAAGTATAAAACAGGATTCTGGTTTTTTAAAATTACATCTAAAAGAGTTCATCAGCAAACTTATAACTCATGAGTATGAAAATGAAAAGAAAAGGAAAGAATTGATAAATAAATTTGATAAAGATTTTGTAAACATAAGTTTGGATGTGATTGATGAAATGAACAAAAGAGTTGATGTATGTCTTAGAGAAAAAAATGTTATGAGATATGATAACAAGAGTGGTTGTTATATTGATGAGAATGCGAATCCTCTTGATTTCATTAATTTTTTTTGTGCAGGAACATACAAGACAGAAACAGAGCATGTTCAAAAGAATGAAGAATCTGTAAAACTTGTATCTTCGAATTCTGAATCAGTATCAAAGGAAGAGATTGAAACAAATGCACCAATCTTTGATCATTCATCAGATGAAGAAGGTGATGATGAAAGTGTTCAGGATAAGAAGAAACGGGTTGAAACAATTCCAGCTTTAAAGGTTGAAGATGAAGCTGATGACAAACAGTTTCCTGGGAAATGCTTAAACTATGAAAAATCTGAATCAGACAATGCCAAACTCTTAAAGGATTTGGAGAGTTTGACATTGGAAATCAAAAGATTGAAGGATGAAAAGAAATCTGATGATAAACAGATTCTTGAACTGCATGAAAATTATGAGAGAATAAAATCTGAAAATGTCAAACTGTTAAGTGATTTGGACAGTTTGACATTGGAAAACAAAATTTTGAACGAAAAAGAAAAAGATTTTGAAAATGAAAAATTAAAAATTGAAAAAGATTTTCAAAGTCAAATGAAGGTTTTAGAAGATAAAAAATCTGTTATTTTTAAAAATAATCTTGAAAAACAGATTGAAATAAATTATCATCTTCAGAAAATCATTCGACTTGAAAATGAAGCTAAAATTGCTCAAAATAAAATCAATGAGCTTGAAAAGAAATTGAAAGGTTTCGAGACTTCGTCATCAACACCAGATTATCCATGTCCAAAACCGATCAATTCTGTTCCAATAAGTGACAATGTCACAAACTTTGACAAAGTCAAAGTTGAAGATTGTGATGAGAAAACTGACGATGAAGTTGAAAAAAGAAAAATATTTTTGAAATTAAATGAAATGTTTAAAGAAACTGTTTTACATTCTACTGAAAAAGGTGAATGCTCAACGCAAAAACCTGTAAAGAAGAATGTGGAACAAAAACAAAAGGATAAAAAACCGAAAAATGTTCAAAAAGAAAATAAAAGCTTATAAGTTCAATCATTCAATTGCAATCAAAAATAACAAAAAATGAAAAATGAAAACTCAAAAACTGTTGGTAATAAGTGGTGTAGGTTTGACCACAGTGATTCAAAGCCAAATCCTGCCAACAAGAGGAAAAATGATTATCACCAAGCCAAACAGTGCTATGATCTGAATGTTTGGACTGAATGTGGTGAATGGTACGATAACAGAGTGTGTTACTCTTGTGGTGTTCGAGGACACATTGCTGTTAACTGCCAAAATCAGTGGTTTGAGACGAGGAGATGCTTTGAATGCCATATCAAAGGTCACATTGCCAGAGATTGCCCAATGAGATCAAAGGGAAGATCGAGGACTGAATCTCAGAAAATGACAAAGAAACCAGTCAATGTCAAAGGAAAGCCCAAAGAACAGAAAGTTCAAGAAAAGAAAGTAAAGCTTTCTCAAGGGAAAAAAGACAGACTGAGTAGAAAGAGGAAGAAAGCACGAGAGTATCTCGAAAGGATTTTGTCCTCGGATACAACTGGTAAAACAGATAAAAGTTTTGATAAATCGTCTTGCTCTCCAAAGAATGACAAGTCAAACAAGATGAATTCATCAGATACAAATCTGAGGACAGAGGAGAGAGTAAAGAAAGAGAAAGTTGGTGGTGATGAATTTATTTCTATGGAAACAAAGGAGCCATGTGTTCGCAATGAATCTGACTTAACAAAGTCAGACAAGCCATGTTCAGGCAATGAATCTGGTGTGGTAAAGCCAGAGGAGCCATTTGTTGAGGTAAAAGTTGAGAATTCTGGTCTAACAATGGATGATGCAAATTTTCCACCATTGTTGAACAAGAATTCAAAATCACCCAAGGACCGTCAGGCTTGGGTGAATCTGTTTAAATGAAAAACCTGACTTGCTGGAGTTCCCAGGTTGGTAAGAGTGGAACATGAATCGGCACATTTCTTGAGAAATTCACGAAAGTGATTTCGATTTAAAAGTGGTAAATCAGGGACATTAAATTGTACTTGATTTTCTACAAGTGATGTTTGTGGATTGATCTTAAAAATGTTAGTTTTTACAAGTGGTTAAAGAAAACAAGGTGATGAATGATCCCCATGTTTGAGAAATGACTCACAAAACTAATATTCCGGAAAAGTCATTTTGATTAAAACAAACTTAAGTGTTTTGAAATCACTATGGGAAAATGTTTTGTTGTCAGGGGAAGTTCTGATTGTTCAAGCAAAGTGAATGAAGAATTGAAGTAATTCTCATCATGTTGTCATTTACTTTGTACAGTTCATTTTCAAATTTTCCCAGAAAATCAAAATTGAGATATATTTTGATTTTAGGGGGAGTAAAAATTAAAAAAAAATAGAAAATTTGAAAATTACAAAAACATTGAAAAAATGCAAAAATGAGTTTTGTTGTCAAAAAGAAGAAATGATAGTAGATCAGTTAGACTGTCACAGCATGCTAAATAAATGGAGAGATAAAATGTTATAAGCGATCTCACTAAAGATGTGACGATAGGCTCAGCTAGACTAGTAGATTTGCGATAACGATACAAACCTAAAATGAAAAAGCCTAGTTCTAGTGGAAAACATGATTGAAAGCATAGTACTTAGTTTTGTCCTTCTTGATTGTGTGCCTACTCAGTAATCGCTGATTGTCGAAAGACATAAAACTGGTTAAGTTTGTGAACTTTCACAACTTTGCTAAAAAGTCGCTGTGATTGTGCATTTTATTTTGCAAAGATTTAAACTTGTTTTATATCTTTATTTTGTTTAAGCATTGGACATCCTCTGCGTATACGTGAGTATCGACCTGGATGTTATTGCCTAAACGTTCTGCTTTATTTTCTTTGGTGTTTCGTTTAAACTTTGGATCACCTCTGCGTATACGGAAGTATCGACCTGGTGGTTAAAGCCTAAACAACTTCAACTTGTTTTTTTTTTTTGTTGTTTTTGTTTAAACATTGGACTTTCTCTGCGTATACGGAAGTATCGACCTGATTGTTAATGTTTAAACATTCTGATTTGTTTTCGCACAAATCACAGTTGATAAAAGTTTAAAGGCATTACTTGAGTCAGTGTATTGCATGATGAGGGGATATGCTGAGATCGTGGGGTCCATAAGAATTTAGTGCAAAATTGATATACCTTAACGTATCGGTAAGCATTTCAAAAGTTTTTAGATTGAGTTTAAGTGGACAACAATATCGCCAATCAATGTGAATCGTTTAAAACTGAAAATGTTTAACGCTTAACGGTGCTAGTGATTGGTCACAAAAACTGATATGATCCTCTTACGCAAACTCACAAAAATATTGTATGTAAATATTTCTTTACTGCATTGCATTGCATTTCATTTCATAAAAACCAAAAAAAAAAATTCGGAGTGTTTTAGCATAAACTTTTGAAAAATACAAAAAGATTTTCGACATCTGATGTTGAAGAGCTGTTTTTCAAAATTCCAAGTGTTGAACATGATGGACTAGTTTGGGAGTGTGAGTTTAACAGAAGAAATTTGGTTTGTGAAAAAATTTTGATTAGTTATTCAAGGTCATTAATTTGAACTTGATGTAACTATTATGATGGAATGATTTCAATTAGTAAGTTTTTCTTATTGATTTAAGTAAAAACTTATGTGGTAGTGAGAAAATTTGTGAAGAAGATGAGCTAATCATAGATAAAGCCAGGGATTGATCTCAAGGTGATAGCTAATTCCAGACGGCGATCCCATCATGATGAAAGGGGGAGTCTGACAAGGCTAGAGCCAAAGAAAAGATCCTGGTATATGCTAAGAAAGAAAAGAGACTGATAAAGACTAAAGATACGAAGACTCGACACTTAAGACTCGTCAACATCTGAGGGTGAGTCTGTTGGTGCATACATCTGTCGACTTCGTCTTATATCGAGTCTGGGTTGCGTTGCGGATTTGTTCAAGCATGATGTCATCATATTGAATGATGACATCATAATAGTGACATCATCATATGCACAGTACATGAAATGATGCACATGAGACAAAACAAGAAACATTTCAGTTTAAAATTGACTTTTGTAATGTTTCGTTTGAATGTTTCATTTGAAGGTTTTCGTTTGAAGCATGACATGACATCTTCAAACGAAAAGGGTTGGCCTATAAATACCCTTCAAACGATTTCATTTGTAATGTTCTTGATTCCGACGCCGAGGTGCTGTCGAAGTGTCTACGTGCTGTAAATTGTTACAAGATCAATAAACAAGACATTTAATAGTGAATACAAGCTAGACAAAGACAGAATCAATGAATTCCGCCTCTGATTCTGTCTGAGCACTCTTCTGATCGACTCGTTAGGTCGTTTCACGATCCTACAATAAGATGAAGAAGGAGACTAAGCTCCCTATTTTATTTTGTTTGTGTGAACAATATTGCAGGCAAGAGAGATGAGAGGGTGAGGACAAGTGAGATGAGAGAAGTGAGAAGTGAGAGGAGAGAGATTATAAAAGTCTCCTGCAATAAATGAAGAGAGATATGAGAGATTAGACATTTGAAGCAAATGACCAAATTGCCCTTTATTCTGATTGGTTGAGAGTGGTTCTCACGGTTCTTACAACCGGGGGTGGTTCTTATTTTAGCGGCTCCATATATATATATATATATATATATATATATATATATATATATATATATATATATATATATAAACGGGATTAGAAGAAAACGGTTGGAAGTGTGAAAACGGTGAGAACGGATCATGGTCAAACACGTGGCAGGGGCGCTAAATGATATGCAGGGGCAGGATTGTCATTGTTCACGTTCCCCTTAGAAGTATCCATTGCTCCACTCTTCATTTTCATCGGTCTCTTCTTCTGGAAAATTTTGAACCCTCCATATGAACATGTCATGCAACAACGCCAATTTTAGTGTCATGTCTGTGTGTCAAACATGTTGCGTTGTTTAACTCCTCTAGGAACCCGAGACTCTGTTTGGTCATGATGTTTTCAACTGTGTAGTCTTCCTGCTCCCCGTTGTCACATACAACAGTCACTACGTCAGTGTCTTCATCAAAATGCCATGATTGGATGACTGGGTCCACATTTGGATTTGCATTGTTCGATCCAAATTTTCTGGTTAATCTTCGTATAACCGTCTGCGTTTTCTCACAAAGGTTATCAAGAGGAACGCCAAGTGCTAGGATCCCCCTCTGTACTTCTTCGTCCAAGTTCATTATGGCTTTGATGGTTTTCACAAACACTCTTCTTCTGTTGTCAAAGAGGATTACGAATCTATCGATTCTAGTTTTGAATCTCCATGAAACGTTGTTTGCCATTTGTTCTTTTCCAGAGGTTTTTTTTTTGAAATTTGGTGTTTTGGTAGGAATGGCGTTTTGTGTAAAGATGGCGTTTTTTTAGTATGATCAATGGAAGGGATGCTAACATCGTTTATATAATGATGTGCTTGGCGCGTAGTTTAGGAGGGAATTTTTTATAATAAATGTGGCGATTCGTCTGGAAGGGACTGATATGTATGGCTTGTTGTTTAAGGCGGGAATTTTAATGGCGTTTTACTCATGAGTTTGGCGTCTCTATTAGAGCAGTAAAAATACCCTTTTACCCTTAATGAAGCGCGTCCACATAATAAAGTTGATACGCCACTGCGGCAATCTAATCCATACATTGTTTTGATCCATCGGATGAGTGGCGTTCTCACTGTTTTCACACTTATAGGCATTTTCCCTAAATCATGCCCCTATATATATATAGGAGAAGGATCTGTTAGGAACCACCCTTTATTGCGAGAACCAGTGTGAACACAAACAATAATACCTA
Source organism: Helianthus tuberosus (assembly GCA_030545235.1). Taxonomy (NCBI): domain Eukaryota; kingdom Viridiplantae; phylum Streptophyta; class Magnoliopsida; order Asterales; family Asteraceae; genus Helianthus; species Helianthus tuberosus. The sequence continues at coordinate 17,455 of JARYGA010051166.1, forward strand.
AAAAAATCTAAAAAAAAAATTACTATTTTTTTGGAAAAATCGTTATATTTTGTTTATTAAAAAAATTCAAAAAAAATTCGAGTAACAGTTATCCATGCACATGTGCATTTGTATCATTTCTTTGACAAATTCCGTATTTCATTACAAATATTAGACAATTGCACTTTCATTTACATTACCACGTGTAATACACTACTTTTTACATTAACAATATTAGAAATGCACATGTGCATCTATATGTATCAACATCAAATAAGGTGTGTAGGTACACTACTTTCTCTTTCATCTATCATTCCATCCATAATACACAAACATGCACATGTGCATTTTTGTCATTTCTTTGACTAATTTCGTAATTCGTTACAAATTTAGACAATTGCACTTTCATTTACACTACCATATGTAATACACTACTTTTTACATTACAAATATAAGAAATGCTACAAGAAAATGAACCTAATGCAACCATGTTAAAAAGTTGCATTAGGCCTTGAAAAAGTTGCATCAGACATAATGCAACCTTTTATCAAACGCTGCATTAGGTGAAGTTGCATTAGATCTAATGCAACCTTTTTTTTTAGCTAATGCAACCGTTTTCTAAAGGGTTGCATATACTATTCAAATACAACCTTTTTGTAATGCAACCTTTTTACATGCTAATGCAACTTTATTACCTTTAAATGCAACTTTTCCAACACTCAAATGCAACCCTTGTTATCTCAAATGCAACCTCTATTACACTAAAATGCAACTTTTTTTTACGTCAAATGCAACATTTTTTTAAGATTTAGTAACAACAAATGCAACCTTTTTATTGTCAAATGCAACTCTATAGAATTTTCGTTTGAAGTACAAAAATTTTTATTAATATACAATAGTATCTCAATTACACAAGCACAATAATAACATAAATATAACAAATAATCTTTTATCATAATACATCTAGACTCAAAATAACAATTAATTAAAATAACAATGATAAAAAGTAACGGAAACCTCCTTCTCATCTCTAAGAACTTCAAGTACTCCAATAGAAAGTTTTTCAATGATACTTTGCATCGTAGTTTCAAAATTTGCTCATTGGTTGTCAAAATCTTTCTATATAGCTTCTGGCTTTTCTTTTTTTCTTTGATGGTTTTCTTGAATTTCAAGCAACTGTGTCTTTTTAACTTCAAGGCTCGCTTTGAATTATTGCTTAAGCCCACCCGAAATCATGTATGGTTCCTCACCATCTCCCATTTTGTTCATCATTTTTAAAGTAACACCTCTTCCATAAAGTCAAATGTAGCCATCATGCTCCTTGTTCATTACAAGGATAAAAGGATCAACCAAATCACTTCATCTTCATCTAAAGATTTGTAGTTCTTCATTTGTTCCTTCAAAAAGGGAATGACATTAAAAGAAAGCAACCAATTAACCAAAAATACAAGTTGCTTGTTGAAAAACAATAGCCAATAAACTAACAGAAAGAACATAACAAAAACCATATATTATATGTGCATTTTGTTATCATACCGCAATTGCAAAATGAATGTCTTCATAGCCAAATGATTTGAGCCATAGAACAAGCAACTGACTTTTAAACGTCAACAAATACATGATTCTTCAAACAAACTTTTCAGAAAGAAAAACAAGAAAGAACATACAATTTACATTGCAGTGTCATCATATTTATCAATGATAACCAATCGGTTTCAATTAAGTCGACTTTGGTTAATCAGTTATGAAGCTTATTTGGTTAAGTTAACCCCTTACAACAAAACAACCAAAAATCTCAGCAGAACTTGAAAATAAAGAAACAAATTTTTATAATAAAGTAGCAAAAAGAAACTTATTTATACGAAAACACGCCAATCCAGGTGATATCTTATCTTACAGAGTTTTCGCAAACAATAACTTACCTTAACAAGATTAAATAAAGAGTAAATTACAAGTTTTGTCCTTTATGTTTGCATCAAATTTCAGGCGCTGTCCTTTACCTTTAAAATTGTCAGGTGGTGTCCTTTATGTTTCAAAATCTTGCACGTTATGTCCTTTAAGGCAAACCCAGTTAAAATTTTCCTGTTAACTCAAGTGACATAAGGGTATTTTAGTCTTTTTACTCATTTATTTAAAAATACTAATAAATAAAACAAAATTAAAGTTTAAAAATTAATAATATATATATATATGTATTACACAGTCACCTACCTCTCTCTCTCTCTTTCTTAACATCTCTCTAACCTATCTCTCTCATCATCCTGGCCTCCACCGCCACCAACAACCACCCATCACCATCACTGCCCCCACCCGTCACCCCAAACCACCACCTCCACTACTATCACAATCACTAAATCAACATCAATAATCGTTACGAAACAACACCATCAACCGTAATCCGGGCCGCCATCTCTGTCGTCTGAAACATAAATCCGGGCCGCCGTCGCCTGTGACAACCAACACCGCCATGATAACCAAAATTTCTTTGATTTTGCGCAGGTCTAGAACACAAAAGAAAATCAATATTACAAACAAACCCCAAGACACCATCTCAAATCAACCGAAATAAATTACACAAGCATTGGAGTTGTTACCTTATTCGATCCACATCCCTCACATCTTTAAAACCCCTAATTTCTTTATACCAATCCACAAACCCCTCAATTACCATTTTCCCCACATATCATCGAACACTCACCAACCAAATTTTCTGCCCTTAAAAATCCTAATTTATTTAGTGTTATTACAGATTCAGTTAACAAAACAAAGGTTCAAGAGTATGAAGATCACAGGGTTGCTTGTATTGATGTGTGATTCGAGAGATGAGGTGGTTGTTGGTTCTCCGGCCGCAAATGTGAAGGCGAAGGTGGTGGTTGGTTCTCCGGCCACATATGTGAAGGCGAAGGTGGTGATGGCGATGGAGGTTTGATAACAGTGGTGGAGGGTGGTGGCTGGCGGTGGTTGTTGGTGGAGGAAGGTGATGATTGGTGGTGGATTATAACAGATCTAAAACGAATCGATGAACCTGCTCCCATCCTCACATGCAGATCATCAACATGAAGGCGGTGGTGGTGGTGGCGGCATATGGTGGTGGTGGTGGTGGTGGCACATGGTGGTGACCGGTGAAGATTTGGTCAACATATTGTTTCTGAATATTTGGTCTTCATCAGTTTATATAAATGATTTTTGCACATTAGTCCTTTATATTTAGAGTAAATATATTTTTTGTAGTTTCACAATAGTCCTTGAAGACAAATTCTTTAACACAATGGTCCCTGATGAGATGAAATGACATTTCTACCCTCATGTGCCCTGCACATGCCTGCATTTAACTGAAAAAATTAACTGGGTTTGCCTTAAAGGACATAACGTGCAAGATTTTGAAACATAAAGGACACCGCCTGACAATTTTAAAGGTAAAGGACAGCGCCTGAAATTTGATGCAAACATAAAGGACAAAACTTGTAATTTACACTTAAATAAATGCACAACCCTGGGTCTCTCGCTCAACTAAAGAAAACCTACAACCACAAAGAAAATCTACTAAATATTTATGTACAGCTCTTATTGTGTTCCTAATAAAGAATTCACAGTTGAGCTTCCCATAACGACCTTACTTAAGTCTTCTATCTATCGATTGAAATTAATATTTAATCCATCTCACACGACACATACTACTTAATACATTTTCTTTATATTAAGTTTTATGAAATCAAGATTAAGTAAGTTCATTGATGCAAACAAAGTAGCATGTGATGATGGTTGTACAACAGAGAAAGGAAAAATAAACGCATACACATGCTTATTAAATCATAAACAATTTCCCAGCAACTCAAACAAAAGAATTTACTGGTGCAACCCGAAGGTAGTTAGAACAAGTTTGTTTTGTTATCATCATAAATCATCATTATTATTTATTATTTATATTATTATTATAATATTATTATTACTTTACATCAGTAAACATATATTGAAGATCTTAAACTAACAACAGTATAATATTCTTACTACTTTAGATCAGTATCCCAATCTAGTGACCACAAATTTCCCATGTTATTTTAACCCATAAGAAAGACCTTGTTTAAACCAAAAAGGGATTGGTTATTTACATCATCTCTATTCAGCAAGCCAAGGTATTTGTTGCGAGAAGAAATCTCTTTATTTTTGTCAACGACCTTAGGGCCCTTTAAAAAGGAAATATCAGTAAAAGAATTTAAACCCATGCCAAGATCAATTGAGAAATGAAAAAAATCCATACCCTGATCAAACTTGGAAATTCTTCTAAATGGGCCTCTCCAAGCTACTTTCCTACCTAGTTCACATATCATTAATCCATAGCCTTTGTTACAACTTATAATTTCCAAACAAAACAAGTTACCACAATATTAAATACTAAGAATTGAAAATTGAAAAAAAAAACAAAAGTTGTTAGTTTATGATCTTCAATATATGGGCAGATAAACAGTGAATGGAAGCACTAGCTTTTTAAAACTTGGTGAATGGCAAGTGTTATAATGTCTATTAATTATAAGAGTTAATTACACAAATGGGTCCTGTGGTTTATAGTTTTTTTCGCCTTTGGGTACTAACTTTTTTTTTTAACATGTTTAGGTCTCATGGTTTCAATTTTGTAACACCTTTGGGTACTAACACCAAAATTAGTTAATTAATGACCAAAATGCCCTTGCTTTTTTTTTAAGATTATCATTGTAACACATTTGGGTACTAACACCTAATTAACAAAAAAGTCTATTTATTTTTTTATTTTCATATTTTTATTAAATTTCTTATTTAACATAAAATCTACTAGTTACACCAGTAAAATCTACTAGCAATATAGTTTTATGTAAATTAAATATTTTTCTCGTTTTAAATAATGTAAACTTTACTCGTTTTCAATTTTGGATAGATAGGATAGATAATAATAAATATATAAACTGTATAAGTTCTAAAATAGTAAAATGTAAATGAACAAAAAAACGAGTTAAAAAAGGCTTAATTTTTTTTTTCATGAAAGATATTTATTATTATCAATCATATCTATCCAAAATTGAAAACGAGTAAGGTTTACATTATTTAAAACGACTAAGAAATTTAATTTACATAAAACTATATAGTTAGTAGATTTTCATATTTTTATTAAATAATGTAAACCTTATTCGTTTTCAATTTTGGATAGATATGATTGATAAAAATAAATATCTTTCATGAAAAAAAATTAAGCCTTTTTTTAACTCGCTTTTTTATTCATTTACATTTTACTATTTTAGAACTTATACAGTTTATATATTTATTATTATCTATCCTATCTATCCAAAATTGAAAACGAGTAAGGTTTACATTATTTAAAACGAGAAAAATATTTAATTTACATAAAACTATATTGCTAGTAGATTTTACTGGTGTAACTAGTAGATTTTATGTTAAATAAGAAATTTAATAAAAATATGAAAATAAAAAAATAAATAGACTTTATGTTAATTAAGAGATATAATAAATAGATGAAAATAAAAAAAAAATAGATTTTGTAATCTTAAATAAAATTAGGTGTTAGTACCCAAATGTGTTACATTGATAATCTTAAAAAAAAAAAAGCAAGGGCATTTTGGTCATTAATTAACTAATTTTGGTGTTAGTACCCAAAGGTGTTACAAAATTGAAACCATGAGACCTAAACATGTTAAAAAAAAAGTTAGTACCCAAAGGCGAAAAAAGCTATAAACCACAGGACCCATTTGTGTAATTAACTCTAATTATAAACCCTAAATTCCATTTAGAGAATTAGCATACCACTTTAGTTTTAGGCGTTCTACGATGCCAGAACTGCAGGCACCCAACCACCTTCTTCAAGTAATCAACTACACACTGGTGGGGGCAGCGACTACCAGAGAATGTGCTAGTGACGGTCTAGCAAAGAAAGGGCGGCAACGAGAAGCAGAGAGGACTGAAGAGAAGGGGCACTCAGGCACCAAAAGAATTTTGAGACGAGAACCTGGAACCATAAAGGTAAACTGATTTGTTCAAAACTGTTGTAAATTAACTTAAAAGTTTAAAAACTTTGAAGCTTAAAACAGGTCATTATTAGTCTACATGTTTATAAGTCAACATCCATGAAAAGTAAACAAAAATATACCTGCTGCCTCCGTAAAAAACAAACAGTTAGTGTTGTAAGCAAGGGAATTTACATATGATGGTATATGATTTACAATTATAAAAGAATAATACCTATTAGGATGGCATTTGACTATCAATCCATTAAAGATCACCATTTTCACCTACACATAGGCATCTAAATAATCATAAAAGAAGTAATTCATTTTGCTAAATAAAATGTAACTTGTCATATCATCCATGTCTTCATACCCCTCATCCTTATTAGCCTCATCTTGTCATCTAAAATAAAATACAATCAATAAATAGGAATAATAAAAGTACTGAAACAACAAGCAAAGGTAGAGCTAAATCACTAAACTTACGTACCTTGAGATCTTATAATACCCCCTTCGTTCTCATAAACTTACGCTGAGGCATGGCCTTAGTACACCTCGTGCCTCAAGCGCGCTTTTAAAACCCAGAGATCAACAAAGATAAAAAAATGGACAAATTAATTTCTTGTATAAACATCAACTGTTAAGATTAAAAAAATAACTCATACTCTTGTATTTTCATGCTAAGGGGCATTTAGACATTAACTTGTTTATTAAACTGGCACAAATTAAAAACGTTGACAAATTGAGTATATCATTTGGTGATTACTGGAGAAAAGAAGACAACTAGTAAGAAGGAACCACATGGCAAATAAAGTCTAGACATGAGAATGTACAATGTGCTGCTAGTAATAAGTTAAGAACAGTACTGGCCCGTGCAACTCTTACAGACATACATGCATCAACCTTCAGAATTAGTATGAATGAAATAGAAATGTGCCAAATAAACCAAACTATCCTTAAGACGCAGATGCTAAAGTACCTAGGTTTTGATTTGGTGACAAAAAAAAAAATCAATATAACATAGCAATGGACTAACTAGGTAAACACTCAAGAATCAATATCTATCACCACCAATGCTTAAACATGGAAATTACCCAGGTGATAACTGATAACTCATCAATATACATCACCACCATTGATTAAAACATGATTAAGTGATAAAGAATATAAATGTAACATAGTATTAGACTAACTTGCTGAACATTCAAGAATCAATATCCATCGCCATCATATTACACACAAATTAACTCAGAATTAAGCAACATGATGGCATTTTGAGAAAAATTAAAACACAGATTCAACTTGATGTTACTTTAAAGATTTAACTGAATCGGCGTTTAGATCAATTAAACAAAAGACAATTAATGAGATAAATAGTTACATTAATTTAAATAAACACAACATCACATATTTCTAATAAACTGAACATATACATATTCATTTTAACTAACCACGAATTGAAGGGGGGTTGAAGCATCGATGAACCACTCACAACAGGAGATTGAACAACTTCTAGTGGTTGAACCACTAGCTTATGGTTGAATTGGGTTGTGTCATTTGAGAGTGGAGAGGGAAACAAACCCGAACCCGAATAACCCAAAACCGACTAACTTGAACTTTAAATGGGTCGGTTATCGGGTCAATTTTTTCTAGACAAAAACCCGAATAACCCAAAACCCGAAGAAAAAACCCGATGGTGGTTGTTCGATATAATCTATGTATTTGTTAAAATAAATGAAATACATAATGGGTATCTATTAAATATAACCTAATCGACTTCTACTCAAATAAATAGGCTGTTTTAATATCCAGCTCGAATCGACTTGTTTACAAGTATATAGGCTGAGTTAAAATACAACACAAATCGACTTGTTTATAAGTAAATAGGCTGAGTTAAAATAATACCCAAATCAACCGATATGCAAGTAAAAAAGCTGATTTAATAATTAATACATAACCCAAACTGACCCATTTACAAGTAGGTAGGTTGATTTATTATATGATCCAAATAATCCGTTTAAAAATATAATCCAAATCGACCCATTTCCCTTAAAGATTGTTAATGATTTACCTCTACGACTAATCTTTCACACATATAGTTGTAGGCGGTATATCGTATTGACTAAGAATTAATAAAACTGCTACTAAAAAGCAAAGACCAAACAACTACAAGGCACAGAACAAAATAGACTTAATCTAGTAATAAAAATCACAGTTCTTATAATCAACATAGTATGATGCTGCACTGCCCAAATAAAAAAGTGATACAATTTACATGATCCTTCAAAAGATCCTAAAGTCTTGATATCACTAAAGTCAACTAAAATTCCAGAAATTTACATGGAATTACATCATAAAAAACATAGTTAGAACTAAAAATTAATATGATGCTTAACAAAAGCTGGTATACTAATGTATATATGCTGTGCTTATTAAGTAATTAAAAGGTAAAACAAGGATGAGTAGCAATACCTAGGATTGTAAGCCCTGCTGTCAAAGCCAACTGTATCGAGAATCATTATCACACATATATCCATTATATGCGCATACCACAAGCGGGGCGTAATTTACACTTTAGTAACACAAAACGCTAATTTAGGCAAGCTGCTAAAAGTAGTTGTATATAGCGAGCGTAGCGCCCACTATAGCGAATAACGTATTAGGGTCGGCTGCCACTAGGTCGAAGCCTCCACAAATCCCAATAATTAGAATGCATTTTTTTTTTGTTTTGGCTATGTTTATGTTTAGGGCAAATTTCAATTAAGCAATTTTCTGCTATTGCTATGGCCTATACATATTGTCATAATTTCTAGTTTCTAACATACATGATCAAACAGGATGAACTCATAACCATCAAGCAGTTATTTTCAATCCAAATACAAATTATGGTTCCATAACATTACATAATCAAACACTATTAATCACATAGAATAAGAGAAACATACTCGATCGCCGATATTGCACTGATTTGTTTCGTCGTGTGCCATGAATTTGGATGTGCGTTTGACGTATCGATTGTAGAGCTTGTTAGGGAAGAGCCTATCGACGGCCACCACCACCGATTTCTGCATTTTGTTCGATACTACCATTCCGACCACTGACATCATCTTGTCAAAACCCTGGCTGCTCAACATTTTCTCAAACTCTAAGTCTCTAACCCTGGAGGAAATCGATGAATGAAGATCTTAAATGTGAACGGTTAATTTTGGGGAGATGGAAATCAATTTGGGGGAAACTACGCAGGGGGAAATTGAGGAAAATAAGAGGAAAGTAAAAAATAAATAAAAGAAAAAGAATAGTTAAGAGGATTAAATAAAGAATCACAATAAAATAAATTATTTATAAAACTTCTGAATAAATTAATATATATGTTCTAACTAGATATGTAAACACTAAAGCTAGTTATAAATTAAATAAAAATCATGAAACGTAATTCTTTTAAATAGTTTATATGGTTTAATTTTAAATATAACTAGTAAATAGGCTCGTGCGCGTTGCGATGCCGGTACCGATATTTCTTTAATATTGTTATATGTAAGACTTGAACCCTAGAGCTCCAAACCTAGGTGCTTCTAAAGGCATTTCCTTTGCCTGTGTGCCAACAACCCCTTTTGTTGGCGAATTAGGATAATTGATACTAAAGTATCCACGTTTAAGGTCAATGAGGGTCATTGGTGGGCCTTTAGCCCCATAATTGATACTAAAGTATCCCCTACGTCTAACATTTCCCACCACAAAAATTATACACATGTTGGATACCTACATGGCTACATCCACTATTTCTAAAGTTTTCTCTTTTGTTGGTTACCCATTCAATTGTTTTCTTTATAGATAGAGATTAGCCATACACAAATCAACATGTTTATAAGTAAATGTGAAGTTAGCCACACCAAATCGACTTGGACGGGTAAGAAGATTCCTAAAGCTATTGAAGGCTAATAGTAATATTATTAATAATATTAATAATAAGGATTAGTTGTTTGAATTTGTTATTTGATTTTTAGTATTAATATTAATTATAAGGATTATTGTTAGTATTGGTAATAAGGACTAATACTAACATTACTACAAAGAAATAAATAAATAGACATAATATAACAAAATCCTTTCGTTTTCATCTACTTGATAGCGTGTCCATTTGGATGAAATCTTATAAATAATGATACATTTAACTTTCAACAATTCAACTTTTTTTTTAAATAAGAGTTGCCTTAAAATTTTCGTAATGCAACTGTTTTAACAAAAGTTTAAAATTTCATTAAAATTTATAACCTGTTTAATAAAAAGTTGCATTTTTTTAGTAAATTCGCAACTTTTTTAATAAAAAGGTTGCAAATCTAATATAATTTTGCAACTTTTTCTGAAAAAGGTTGCATTAGATCTTCTAATGCAACCTTTATGTTCAATGATGTTGCATTAGAGTCAAATGCAACTAATCTGAGAAAGGTTGCTTGTAAAAAGTTGCATTAGACCTATTTTTTAGTAGTCACATGTGCGTCTATATGTATCAACATAAAATAAGGTGTTTTGGTACACTACTTTGAATACACTTTCCCTTTCATCTATCATACCATCCATAATACACTACCATTACCTTCTACCATCCATAATACAATATGATTACCTCCTACCATCCATAATACAATACCATTACCAATATTTTCACTTTATTACATGTATATCAACATAATTTATACCATCCAATCAACATATTACATCATAAATTGACAACTATAACCAAACCATCAACCACTAGATATAACTAACCAAAAAACATGTATATAGGCCTACTTCTCCATTCAAAATCACAAACTTTTTGTACCAAAAACACGTTATATGTGCATTTTGAATATTGGTAATGTAAAAAGTAGTGTATTATGGATGGTATTGTAAATTAAAGTGCAATTGTCTATTACTGATAGCGTATTACGGAATTTGTCAAAGTAATGATACATATGCACATGTGCATGGATAACTGTTACTCGAAAAAAAAAAAATTGCTAACTAAATACAGAAATTTTTTTTAAAAAAATACTAAAGAAAATTTTTTTTGAGTGTTTTTTGATTTTTTTTTATATTTTATTTTGTGTTCACATTGGTTCTCGCAGTTCTCGCAATAAGGGTGGTTCTCAAATGAACCTTACCCTATATATATAGGGAGAGGATCATAAGAAAACTATATATAAATGAGAAAACTAGGAAACTAACTAAAAAAACTTAAAAAAAAAATAAAAAACATACCAAAAAATTCTTTTTTTTACAATTTTTTATAAAAATATCGCTACTTTATATATATATAAAAATTTCAAAAAAAATTGTTGTACTGCACATGTGCATTATATGTGTACTACCATGGTTGTAAAAGTCCCGCCTAGGCTCCGAGTACTGATCGCCTAGGCCAATTACTCCCCGAGTAATCTCCGCCTAGGCCGAGTACATCCCGAGTACTCCCGAATCCGACTAAGGAGCGCCTAGCGACTTTTGCAACCATGTGTACTACACATGTGCACTATATCCGTAATAGTGCACATGTGCAATACAACAAAAAAAAAATTTCTTTTGAAATTTTTTTTTTCCATTTATAAAAACTAGCGATTTTTTTATAAAAAAAATTTGTAAAAAAAAATTTGGTATGTTTTTTAGGCTTTTTTAGTTAGTTTTTTGGTTTTCTCATGATCCAAACTACATATAAATGAGAAAACTAGAAAACTAACTAAAAACGTCTAAAAAAAGCTAAAAAACATTCCAAATTTTTTTTTATAATTTTTTATAAAAAAAATCGATATTTTTTATGTATGAAAAAAAATTTTCAAATTTTTTTTTCTTGTACTGCACATGTGCATTATATGTGTACTACACATGTGCACTATATCCGTAATAGTGCACATGTGCAATACAACAAAAAACTTTTTTTTTACCTTTTTTTTTGAAAAATTTTTTACATGCATAAAAACTAGCGATTTTTTTATAAAAATTTGTAAATAAAAAAAATGTTATGTTTTTTAGGCTTTTTTAGTTAGTTTTTTTGTTTTCTCATTTAAACTAGTTTTCTCATGATCCATCCCCTATATATATACCGCTAAAATGAAAACCACCTCCAGTTGTAAAAACCGCGAGAACCACTCTCTAGCCATTAGATCAAGAAGATGAATTGATGAGATTGAAAGTAACTAAAATTAATATTAAATATATTTTGTCTTATTATGTTTTTAATATTTTAATCTAAATGGATAGTTTAGTAAAAATACTTTTTTTTGTCTTTTTACCTATATTATTTTTTTATTACTTTTTGTTTTTGCTATATTACTTTTTATTTTTCAAAAAGAATTTATTATTAAAAACATTTTTAAATTCAGATTTTTTTAACAAAGATAATTATTTTTGCGCGTCGGTTTTTGCACGCCGGGCTTTTTCAAGCGTCGTTTTTTTAACGAGACGTTTTTTACGGGCTGTTTTTTTAAACGTCGTTTTTTTACGCGCCGTTTTTTACACATTTTACGTTAAACTTTTTACGTTTTAAGTTTTACATTAAACTTTTTACGTTTTACGTTTTACGTAAAACTTTTTACGTTTTAAGTTTTACGTTAAAAATTTTACATTTTACCTAAAACTTTTTATATTTTACGTTTTACGTAAAACTTTTTACGTTTTACGTTTTACATAAAACTTTTTTACACAAAAATGAGCGGAACCCTGGCTGCTCAACATTTTCTCAAACTCTAAGTCTCTAACCCTGGAGGAAATCGATGAATGAAGATCTTAAATGTGAACGGTTAATTTTGGGGAGATGGAAATCAATTTGGGGGAAACTACGCAGGGGGAAATTGAGGAAAATAAGAGGGAAAGTAAAAAATAAATAAAAGAAAAAGAATCATAATAAAATAAAGAGTTAAAAGCCATTTTAGTCCCTGTGGTTTGGGTCATTTTGCTAGTTTAGTCCAAAGTTTCATTTTTAACCTGTGGGTCCAAAAAGGTTTCACAGTTGCCATTTTAGTCCACTGGGTTAACTTCATCCATTTTTTCTGTTAACGTGAAGGCCAATTTGGTCATTTTGTATGTAATTCTGTTAAATAAAAGGGCAATTCAGCCATATAAAATGACCGAATTGGCATTCTCGTTAACATAAAAAATGGATGAAGTTAACCCAGTGGACTAAAATGGCAACTGTGAAACCTTTTTGGACCCACAGGTTAAAAATGAAACATTTGGACTAAACTGGCAAAATGACCCAAACCACATGGACTAAAATGGCATTTAACTCTAAAATAAATTATTTATAAAACTTCTGAATAAATTAATATATATGTTATAACTAGACATGTAAAAACTAAAGCTAGTTATAAATTAAATAAAAATCATGAAACGTAATTCTTTTAAATAGTTTATATGGTTTAATTTTAAATATAACTAGTAAATAGGCTCGTGCGCGTTGTGATGCCGGTACCGATATTCTTTAATGTTGTTATGTGTAAGACTTGAACCCTAAAGCTCCAAACCTAGGTGTTTCTAAAGGCATTTCCTTTGCCTATGTGCCAACAACCCCTTTTGTTGGCGAATTAGGATAATTGATACTAGACAAAATTGCAGAAAACAACCTTTATGTATACCCCAAACTGCACTTCATACCTTTCACTATGAAATCCGTCAAAACCAACCTTTACGTTCATGTTTTGCTACAAGTTCAACCTTTAACACAAACTCTGTTAATATTCTTGGTTAAATCACCTCACATGTTTTGCATGTGAGGGTATTATTGTCATTTCAACCTTGTTTTTTTTTGTTTATTAATAAATTATATTCTTGGTTAAGATCCTGCACAGTGGCTTCACTACACACAGACATACAACACTCTCTCTCTCTACTCTCTCATCTTTCTCGGCTCTCTCTCTCTACTACCGCCACCACCACACCACCACCACCCCCACCACCGTATCATCATCACCACCACCGTATCATCACCCCCACCACCGTACCTACCACCACCACCTCCTCCACCGTTCTCAACTACCAGCACCACACCACCACCACCCCCACTGAAACCCCAACACCACCATCCATCTGCCGCCACCTCTGGAGAACCACCAACACCACGATCCTCTCAAAACCCCAACAACCACCATCCAAATGTGGTGGGTGGTGTCGGTTGGGAGATCGACGAAGAGAGAGACGAGTAGAGAGAAAGAGATTGACGAAGAGAGAGAGTACGAGGACAGAGAGAGCGGTGGGAGAAGGGGGGTCCGACGGTGGTGGAGTTAACGTGGATCTGGTGGTCATCTTGTTGGGTTTTCGGGTGAGAGAGTTGGAGAGGGTCTGGATGTGATTCAATTTGTGATTCAATTTGGATTGTGAGATATTTCATTCTTTCAGAGGGGTTATCTTTTTCACCTTTTATATTTGGCATTTTAAATTTACTTTTAGGGAAGATTCCTGATGAATTAGTGTTTATACCAAGGATGATTTTAAAGTTACTGTATTTGTGGATCGTTTTGTGACATGATTTTAGTGATGGATGAATGTGTTTAGGTGATAATCTGATGTAACAATTAGTGTCACTTTTAAATGTCAAGGATCCTCTGTTTAAAAGGATGGGCACGTCCAGATTAGCAACAGATTTAGTGATTAGGTGATAATCTGGGTTTGATTCATCTGGGTTTGATTCATCTTGTTAGTAATTAAATTGGGTTACTTTCTTTTTCAACTGAGTATTACGATTTAGTGATAAAAATCGAATCTTTATTAAAGGTTATGTGTGTATATGAAGATGTTTAGTGTGTATCTGAAGATGTGTAGTGTGTATAAAAGATCTGGTGTGTATGTATGAGTTTGTTAAATTTGTGTGTGTTTTTATATATATTTTTAGGTGTGTGTATGTGCAGAGATTAAAAGGAAATCAAAGAATATTTTGACTTATGTTATTTGTTATTTGAGTGATGAAACAAAAAATAGAAAAGAAAATAAGTATTTAAAAAGACTAAAATACCCTCACATGCAAAGCATGTGAGGTAAGTTAACTGACTTTTTTGACTAGGTTTGGTGCAAAGGTTGTGATGTGTAACAAAACATGAACGTAAAGGTTGGTTTTGGCGGATTTCATAGTGAAAGGTATGAAGTGCAGTTTGGGGTATACATAAAGGTTGTTTTCTGCAATTTAGTCTTGATACTAAAGTATCCACGTTTAAGGTCAATGAGGGTCATTGGTGGGCCTTTAGCCCCATAATTGATACTAGAGTAAATTACAAGTTTTGTCCTTTATGTTTGCATCAAATTTCAGGCGCTGTCCTTTACCTTTAAAATTGTCAGGCGGTGTCCTTTATGTTTCAAAATCTTGCACGTTATGTCCTTTAAGGCAAACCCAGATAATTTTTTCAGTTAAATGAAGGCATGTGCAGGGCACATGAGGGTAGAAATGTCATTTCATCTCATCAGGGACCATTGTGTTAAAGAATTTGTCTTCAAGGACTATTGTGAAACTACAAAAAAGATATTTACTCTAAATATAAAGGACTAATGTGCAAAAATCATTTATATAAACTGATGAAGACCAAATATTCAGAAACAATATGTTGACCAAATCTTCACCGGTCACCACCATGTGCCACCACCACCACCATATGCCGCCACCACCACCACCGCCTTCATGTTGATGATCTGCATGTGAGGATGGGAGCAGGTTCATCGATTCGTTTTAGATCTGTTATAATCCACCACCAATCATCACCTTCCTCCACCAACAACCACCGCCAGCCACCACCCTCCACCACTGTTATCAAACCTCCATCGCCATCACCACCTTCGCCTTCACATATGTGGCCGGAGAACCAACCACCACCTTCGCCTTCACATTTGCGGCCGGAGAACCAACAACCACCTCATCTCTCGAATCACACATCAATACAAGCAACCCTGTGATCTTCATACTCTTGAACCTTTGTTTTGTTAACTGAATCTGTAATAACACTAAATAAATTAGGATTTTTAAGGGCAGGAAATTTGGTTGGTGAGTGTTCGATGATATGTGGGGAAAATGGTAATTGAGGGGTTTGTGGATCGGTATGAAGAATTAGGGGTTTTAAAGATGTGAGGGATGTGGATCGAATAAGGTAGCAGCTCCAATGCTTGTGTAATTTATTTCGGTTGATTTGAGATGGTGTCTTGGGGTTTGTTTGTAATATTGATTTTCTTTTGTGTTCTAGACCTGCGCAAAATCAAAGAAATTTTGGTTATCATGGCGGTGTTGGTTGTCACAGGCGACGGCGGCCCGGATTACGGTTGATGGTGTTGTTTCGTAACGATTATTGATGTTGATTTAGTGATTGTGATAGTAGTGGAGGTGGTGGTTTGGGGTGACGGGTGGGGGCAGTGATGGTGATGGGTGGTTGTTGGTGGCGGTGGAGGCCAGGATGATGAGAGAGATAGGTTAGAGAGATGTTAAGAAAGAGAGAGAGAGGTAGGTGACTGTGTAATACATATATATATATATATATATATATATATTATTAATTTTTAAACTTTAATTTTGTTTTATTTATTAGTATTTTTAAATAAATGAGTAAAAAGACTAAAATACCCTTATGTCACTTGAGTTAACAGGAAAATTTTAACTGGGTTTGCCTTAAAGGAAATAACGTGCAAGATTTTGAAACATAAAGGACACCGCCTGACAATTTTAAAGGTAAAGGACAGCGCCTAAAATTTGATGCAAACATAAAGGACAAAACTTGGAATTTACTCTTGATACTAAAGTATCACCTACGTCTAACATTTCCCACCACAAAAATTAAACACATGTTGGATACCTACATGGCTACATCCACTACTTCTAAAGTTTTCCCTTTTGTTGGTTACCCATTCAACTTGTTTTCTTTATAGTAGAGGAGTTAAATGCCATTTTAGTCCCTGTGGTTTGGACCATTCTGTCAGTTTAGTCCAAAGGTTTCATTTTTAACCTGTGGGTCCAAAAAGGTTTCACAGTTGCCATTTTAGTCCACTTGGTTAACTTCATCCATTTTTTATGTTAACGAAAAGGCCAATTCGGTCATTTTGTATGTAATTCTGTTAACTAAAAGGGCAATTCAGCCATATAAAATGACCGAATTGGTCTTCTCGTTAACAGAAAAAATGGATGAAGTTAACCCAGTGGACTAAAATGGCAACTGTGAAACCTTTTTGGACCCACAGGTTAAAAATGAAACCTTTGGACTAAACTGGCAAAATGACTCAAACCAAAGGGACTAAAATGACATTTAACTCTAGATAGAGATTAGCCATACCCAAATTAACATGTTTATAAGTAAATGTGAAGTTAGTCACACCAAATAGACTTAGACGGGTAAGAAGATTCCTAAAGCTATTGAAGGCTAATAGTAATATTATTAACAATATTAATGATAAGGATTAGTTGTTTGAATTTGTTATTTGATTTTTAGTATTAATATTAATTATAAGGATTATTGTTAGTATTGGTAATAAGGACTAATACTAACAATACTACAAAGAAATAAATAAATAGACATAATATAACATAATCCTTTCGTTTTCATCTACTTGATAGCGTGTACATTTGGATGAAATCTTATAAATAATGATACATTTAACTTTCAACAATTCAACTTTTTTTTAAAATAAGAGTTGCCTTAAAATTTTCGTAATGCAACTGTTTTAACAAAAGTTTAAAATTTGATTAAAATTTGTAACCTTTTTAATAAAAAGTTGCATTTTTTTAGTAAATTCGCAACTTTTTTAATAAAAAGGTTGCAAATCTAATATAATTTTGCAACTTTTTGTGAAAAAATGTTGCATTAGATCATCTAATGCAACCTTTATGTTCAATGATGTTGCATTAGAGTCAAATGCAACTCATCTGAGAAAGGTTGCTTGTAAAAAGTTGCATTAGACCTATTTTCTAGTAGTCACATGTGCGTCTATATGTATCAACATGAAATAAGGTGTTTTGGTACACTACTTTGAATACACTTTCCCTTTCATCTATCATACCATCTATAATGCACTACCATTACCTTCTACCATCCATAATACAATACCATTACCTCCTACCATCCATAATACAATACCATTACCAATATTTTCACTTTATTACATGTATATCAACACAATTTATAACATCCAATCAACATATTACATCATAAATTGACAACTATAACCAAACCATCAACCACTAGATATAACTAACCAAAAAACATGTATATAGGCCTACTTCTCCATTCAAAATCACAAACTTTTTGTACCAAAACACGTTATATCATGGTTATACATAATGTTGCACATGTGCATTTTGAATATTAGTAATGTAAAAAGTAGTGTATTATGGATGGTATTGTAAATTAAAGTGCAATTGTCTATTACTGATAGCGTATTACGGAATTTGTCAAAGTAATGATACATATGCACATGTGCATGGATAACTGTTACTCGAAAAAAAAAATTTTTTTTTTTTTGCTAACTAAATATAACAATTTTTTTTAAAAAAAATATTAAAGAAAAAAAAATTTGAGTGCTTTTTGATTTTTTTTAGATTTTATTTTGTGTTCACATTGGTTCTCGCAATAAGGGTGGTTCTCAAATGAACCTTACCTTATATATGTAGGGAGAGGATCATGAGAAAACTACATCTAAATGAGAAAACTAGAAAACTAACTAAAAAAACCTAAAAAAAGCTAAAAGACATACCAAAAAATTCTTTTTTTTTACAATTTTTTTATAAAAAAATCACTATTTTATATATATAAAAAAATTTTCAAAAAAAAAATTGTTGTACTGCACATGTGCATTATATGTGTACTACACATGTGCACTATATCCGTAATAGTGCACATGTGCAATACAACAAAAAACTTTTTTATTTTATTTTTTTTCCAAGTATAAAAACTAGCGATTTTTTTATAAAAATTTGTAAAATAAAAATTGGTATGTTTTTTAGGCTTTTTTATTTAGTTTTTTGGTTTTCTCATTTAAACTAGTTTTCTCATGATCCAAACTACATCTAAATGTGAAAACTAGAAAACTAACTAAAAAAGTCTAAAAAAAAAGCTAAAAAACATTCCAATTTTTTTTTACAATTTCTTATAAAAAAATCGCTATTTTTTATGTATGAAAAAAAAAATTCAAATTTTTTTTTTGTTGTACTACACATGCGCATTATATGTGTACTACACATGTGCACTATATCTGTAATAGTGCACATGTACAATACAACAAAAAACTTTTTTTTTACCTTTTTTTTTGAAAATTTTTTTACATGTATAAAAACTAGCGATTTTTTTATAAAAATTTGAAAATAAAAAAAGTTTGTATGTTTTTTAGGCTTTTTTAGTTAGTTTTTTTGTTTTCTCATTTAAACTAGTTTTCTCATGATCCATCCCCTATATATATATATATATAGGGTCAAGATTTAGGGAAAACAGTGAAAAGTGTGAAAACAGTGAGAACGCTTATGGATCGTCAGATTAAAACAATCTATGGACTATATTGGCACAGTGGCGTTTTCGTAAATAACATCAATTTTATTATGTGGACGCGCTTCATTAAGGGTAAAAAGGTCTTTTGACTTCTCTTCGCAAAACGCCAAACTCATGAATAAAACACCATTAAATTCCCTCCTTAAAATACAAAGCACACATCATCCTAATCTAAAAACCATTAAATATAAAACGCCAAACTTTGTTTTTAAACGATAAATCTAAACAAATAGTAACTGAAACGACGGAACTTAATTACTAGCATTTATTATAATAAAATTCCGCCTAAAATACGTGCAAGAAACATCCTATATAAACAACATCTCAGACCTTCCAATAACCACACCAAACCCAAAACGACATCTTTTACTATATACCATTTATCTTAGAAACGCCAAAAAAACAAAACATCAAATATTTCAATCGACGTTTCTTTGAGATACACTATTTTCTCAGTAAACTTTCACTCAATGTGATGGGCAAAATCCTTATGTGGGATATTGTTCATCTCATTGAGCCAAATCTTATTGAGTCTATCCTCAATATAAACGCCAAAACATACAAAAAAAAGTTGCAAAACGTCATTTCTTGAAGATTCATTTTTTTTGTCAATAAAGTTTAGCTGAATGGGGTGGACAACATTGTTAGACATCTTTCTTAATTGAGGATTAACAATGTTGTCCATCTCATTCAGCAAAACATTATTGAGTTTAGCGTGACAAAAATTAGAGGTTTAAGATACTTTTTATTTAGTGGCGTTGTTTTTTTGGCGTTTGGTTTGCGTGTCCGATCTTATATTGTTTGTTATGTAACTTCTAAGTAACATGTTATGAACAATAAGTAGAAAAAAGATGGAAAAATGCTATATAAGAGATATAAAACGCTCAATTCCAATCTGTGTGTTCTGTAAAAATGAAAAATACAAAACGCCAAACTACTCTTCACTTGCTCTCGAAGACCTTGTCGATTTTCTTTTAATTATGGCCTTTTTGCATGTCGATGCGTAGTGTCCATAGCCTTTGCAATTTTGACACTGTCTTTCTTTGGCCCCGGGTTTCGACTTTGATTTTGTTTTCTCGATTGCTATCTCCTGTTTAGATTTCAGGCGCTTCCGAGATCCAGAACCTTTGGACTTATACCCAACAGGAACTCTTATCGGATTCTTGTCATTTTTATATTGACCGGTTATCTACGCAAATCTATCCCTAGTACTAGCAGGAGGAGCAACAATCTGCATATCTTGAACCTTCTTCATATAAGATTGAACATGATCCTTGTATAAGGATAGCTCCTCTTTATTACCAGATAAACGGTTCAAAGTATACTCCGTTTAAAATATAATCTCTCGCTTCATACATTACACATCGGGATGAAGTTCGGTCATATATTCACGACTAATTGAGTATTCGGAAGAGAAGTTTGGAGAAACATCTTTACACCATCTATTCAAAATGTATTGTTTTGGAAATTCCCTAATGTCCAAACTTCTCAAAACATAGAATATATGTCTACATAGCAAACCAAACTGCTCAAAACGCCTGCATGAGCAACTGCTTGTGCAATCAGACTTACGGTACATTACCTGAAAAAAAACACCAAAAACAATATCTCTATAACGCCATGCATAGAATGTTTGAATAAAAAATGAAAAAAAAAACACAACAACGGGATAAAAAAACAAATTAAATGTTATAATAGAATATGATAAACGCCATGTATAGAAAACACCATATAAAAAACAAAACCGCCGTTGTTTACCTCAAATAAGGATGTACAAGGCTGCTGGAACTCATTTATGTAAAACTTACAAATCAGGCTGATCTTCGTAACGTTGATTTATGCAATTCGCAATTCCGATTAGCTCAGCTTGAACGTCACATAAATATTTTTCGTGTATATGTCAGCAGGTTGGCCCTCCAACACTTGGTAATTACTCTTCAACTGGGGCGTTTGTGTCGAGATTCATGATCATTTTTCCGGTGCGTGTGACGCTGTGCTTCTATTAGAGTTTCGTAATGAGTCATGAACTCAACAAGAGTAGCTTTTGAATTGCACACTTGACCAAAAAAAATGATTCTCACTCTCCAACCTCGATGTCGTTCGCATAAGGCTCGACAGCTCTTCCATTCTATAGTATGCAGGGATCCAAGATTCCATGAGTGCAAAAATATCAGATAGCCAGTCATTATCTGCAAAATTGAACTCTCCGATAACCACTTCCCATTCTGTTTCAAACTCTTCGGGTGTAAGAATATCTGTCCACACAACACCACAAATACGTTCTTTGAAATTGGTGGAATTGCATAGCCTAACACCTACGTATGTATAACACGAAAACGCCATACGAAAAAACATATATATTACACACAGACAAACTTACATGAAAAACAGTAACGAGGTTAAAGAATGCCACATATCTTAAAACGCCAAACATAAAAAAAGGAAATCAACCTTCAAAGAAGGTTTATGCATCACATGCCACATGCATAACCGATGCCTCGTCTCAACGAATACAGTAGAAATAGCCTTCTTCATTGTTGGGTCTTAGTCAGTGACAACAACTTTCGGTTGAGAACCAACAGCTTTTAGAAAAACTCTCAACAACCAAAGATACGTATCAGTAGTTATCGACGCCAATAATGCATCACCAAATGTAACATTGCAGTGGTGATTGTCTATACCAGTGAACGGTACAAACACCATAGCGTATCTGCATATGAAAACGCCATGAGAAATGAAACGATAATAAAAAACGCCATTGCATGTAAACTCATAAAACGCCAATGCATGTAACCAGTGAAAATGCCAAAAGAACAGAAGAAGTTGAATTATAAAATATTACTTGTTGGAACGATACGTGGCGTCAAACGAAATCACATCACCAAACACGTGGTAATTACATTTGGCTTGATCGTCACACCAAAAAAGTCCCTTCAAATGATTGTCTTCGCCAGTGAAGTAATCGTACGAGAAATTAGGTTGGGACTGTTTTTTTCGTCCAAATGTCTCACAACCATCTCAGCATCGTATTCCCCTATAAACAAATTAATTTGCCTCTTGTAGTTCTTAAATTCAACTTTACTTGCACCAACGTCTTCAAAACCGCCAAAACAGGTCTTCATAACATTAAACGCCTTAACTGGACCCAAATTCAACTTAGACATGCTGTATATAACATGCTTCTAGAGTTGAGTGAGGTGTCGTTTAGTTGGAAGAAAATGCTTATCAGGACGTTCAACAAGATAATGGTTGTGCTCCTCAACAAACTTATAGACCTTCCACGATCCAGCCTCAAAAAATACACATAACAGTGCACCACAATCAGTCCTCTTTGAAAAGTTGGATCGCACTAACCGTTCCTTTTCATTGGGGTCCAACGTATCAACCTTCTTGTCCTTATATACCCTAGTTGTCATACACATGTAATACTTAATATGTCTTACACCTTTGGCGTTTATCTTTTCAGTCCCTTTCCTGACTGATAAACCACAAGCCTTGGCATACGTAACATACCTTGAGTAACAATCATCGAGGCTTGTGAATATCATGTCCTTTTTGGCTTTATTTCTTCACTAATGTCAGGAATGATAAATGGTAAACTAGTTTTTGGGCAAAACCTTT
>JARYGA010051167.1:0-27624 GCA_030545235.1 Helianthus tuberosus
TTGTATTTATAGCCGGGAGTCTTTGGGCGGGAAAACCTGTTAGTGAAAAGTTGACGGAAGATGCTAACTCCGTAAGTGGTTACATTTCCTTCCGTCAAGCTTCTTGATCCGATGTGAATGCACACGGATCGTGGTTTAGATCGATGGCTGGGGATTTGCCACGTGGAAAGTGATCAAGTGGAGGTTTCTCTCTAATTACATGTTATCATTGTGATTTCAGGAATACCTGAGGCGTTGACACGTGTCCAGGCGGTTATAACCGTCTTAGTGGTGCACGATTGAATTCTTTGTAGAAGATTACTGCTGTAATCTGGTGTGACTCCTTATTGTGAGGAGTCAGCTGAAATAATTCCAAGTCTTGGTTATATAATATCCAAGTTTGGATATTAAGCGGAAGTATTTATTTAAGGATTTCCATCTTTTACTTTGTGGAGGAAGGCGCAAGGATTTATGATCTCCTTTTGGCACGCAAGTGTCGTCTGTTATTTGCTTTTTTAAGCCTCCTTTGTAGGACCAGTGAGAGGCCGCGCAAGGTCAGAAGAGCTGATTGACCAAGTTGTGGTATGGTCCTGAATACTTGTCATAAGGTTTTTGGGACCTTACCCCTTCAAGTCCCCCCAGTCTAGTGTTGGTCTTATGCAAGTAAGTGGAGCACTGGACTTATGAGAGGGAAATGCTTTTGTGGCGTGAAAGTAGGGAATCTTTTTTGAAAAGATTTACTTTTGTTTCTAAAAAACTTTTTTTTCTTTAGGGGAAAATGTGATTTTCCCCTTTGTAATCATGACCTGACGTTTTGGTGACATCAATTTGTAATAAAAATTTGGTATTTTGAAACATTTTCCTTCTTACATTGGGATACGTAATGGCGCCTGTCAGGCTTTATTTATGAAGATGTGACATTTGTTCCTGTAGCGCCGTCTGGAAAGGACATTTGACAGGTGATCATGACCTTCTCTTTTCCCGGAGTTAACTTGCCTATATATACGCTTAATGGATTCTTTTATCCTCTTGTTGATTTTTGGAAAAAAAGAAGATGAAACGTTCTTACCATACTCGTCTTTTGTTGGAAGTTTTTAGGGTTTATGAGGCTGCTGAGGGCCTCGTGCTTCTTTCTAGCTCTCCACCTTTAGTTGTTGTTGGGGCAAAGGATCCGGTCAACCCTGTTTCTCCGGTGGCTGTTGGTTCCGACTGTAAAGCCTTCCGGCACAAAGGTGTCTTTGATGACGGTATCACTGTGCTGGCTGCTGATGACTTGATAGCTCGCTTTCCGATGGTCCAGAAAGGAGGATGCCAGTTGGTGTATCAACGCCGGAAGAATCGCCGGTGTGAGCAGGTGCCCACCGTTGACGACGGTCCTGTTGCTGGTTAGGTTTTAGCCTTAGAACTAGTTCTTTCCTTTGTTAATGTTTTTTGTAAATTTGCTAGTTTTGGTACTGGAAATTTTTTTTGAAGATCATTGCCATGATCTTTGTTATGAAGTGTTATGCTACACTTGATAATGTATATGTTTTGGTGTACTGCTGTACCTGTAGGTTTTGTTTGTTTTGTATGTTTGGATTACAATATGTTGCATGTGTTTTAATTGCTTTGATCAGGTAGAGCGAATGAGAGATGATATTGTGCTCATGTGTGAACGTTTGTCCAGAATATGCGCTTATGTTGCGCTTTTTCCAGACTGTTCATGAGGTGTACAATGTTTACCATATTGTTTTCGCGCAAACCAAAAGAATTACATGCAATTTGTAACAAACAGTAACAAGTATGAAGATGATGTTTGTATTAATAAAGCGCGAGGCTTGTAATACAAGTGTAATAGGAAATACATTGCCTGTGAATGATTTGTCCTATATGTAACACCTGCACAGCTGCTGCGCATTCCAGGTGCGGGGAACTAGAGTCCCATTAATTCTTTTTAGGGTGTATGCCCCTTTACCTAGGACCTCATTGATGATGTATGGTCCTTCCCATTTTGGCGCTAATTTTCCCGGTTTTTCTGCGTTTGACGCTTCATTGTCGCGCAAGACGAAATCACCGGGAATAAAGGTACACACGCGTACTCGCGCATTGTAATATTTTTCGAGTTTGGATTTGTACCTTGCTTCTGTGATGGCGGCGTTCTCGCGCCTTTCTTCAAGAAGGTCTAAATCCATTCTTCGTTCTTGCTCATTGTTTTGTTTTTCCATGGCTATCATGCGCGGTGACGGTAGGCCGATTTCGGCTGGGATTACGGCTTCAGACCCGTAAACCAAGCTGAATGGAGTTTCTCCCGTGCTAGTCTTTGGCATTGTTCGATGTGCCCATAGGATGCTGGGGAGTTCATCAACCCATCCTCTGCACGCTGTGCCCAGTCGCGCCTTAATGTCGTCGACTATTTGTTTGTTGATTCTTTCGACTTGGCCGTTTGCTTGTGGGTGTGCCACAGAGGCAAAGTTGTGCTCAATCTTCATTTCCTTGAACCATTTCTGTAGATCTTCTAAGGCAAAGTTAGTGCCGTTGTCGGAAATGATGCGCAATGGTAATCCAAATCTGCAAATAATATGTTCCCATATAAATTTGCGGATTACCGTTGCTGTGGTTGAGGCCAAGGCTTTAGCTTCATCCCACTTCGTGAAGTAGTCGACTGCTACAATGATGAATTTTACTGCACCTGGCACGTCAGGAAATGGGCCAACAAGATCGATGCCCCATTGTTGGAATGGCCAGGCAGACGTGACTGGTACTAGTGGATTCTGTAGCCGGAGCGTCTTTGGCGCGTGACATTGGCATGCTGCGCATTTCCGTAATATTTCTACCGCGTCTACATGCATTCCCGGCCAATAATATCCTGCGCTCATTATTTTTGCTACTACCATGCGTGATCCGGCGTGTATCCCGCACAAGCCTTCATGGAGTTCTCTGACCTGGTATTGCGCGTCTGTCTTGTCAACGCATCGTAGTAATGGTCCCATGAATGACTTTCTGTATAAAACGTCGTCCGCCATTTCGTAGTTTATTGCTTTATTCTGGATTTTCCTGGCTTCTGCTTTTTCCTCTGGGAATTTCCAATGTTGTAAGTATAAGATGATCGGGGACATCCAGGACGGACTGCCGATCTCTATGATGTTGACTTGTTTGAGAGGAACAGAGGGATTGGACAGTATCTCTATGTGTACTTCTTTTGCTAAGTGCTTAAAGCTGGTAGCGACCAATTTGCTCAATGCGTCCGCATGTTTGTTTTCACTTCTATTTATATGGTTGACTTTGAACGTTTGGAATTGACCAATCAATATTCGCGCTTGTTCTAAGTACAACGCCATAGCTTCTCCTCTTGCATCGTAGTGCCCATTAACTTATTCAGCTACTAGCTTTGAATCAACGTTAGCTTCGAGGTTTCTTGCCCCCATTTTAAGCGCTAAACGAAGGCCTGCTAAAAACGCTTCGTATTCTGCTTCGTTGTTAGTGTTTCGGAAGTCTAGGCGTTTGTCATATGTAAGTTCGTGGTCATCCGAGCTGACTAGTCGGAGACCTGCCCCTGCTCCATCATCATTAGAAGCGCCGTCAGTGTGCAGAGTCCAGACCCTGTCGTCGAAAACAGGAATAGGGTTTTGGATAGCCTCACACTCTTGGACTTTTTCAATTGGAACTTCTGTGGCGAAATCTGCTAGAACTTGCCCTTTGATTGCCGGTCGTGGTCTGTACAGGATATTGTATCCTCCAAGCTCAATAGCCCTTTGATTGCCGGTCGTGGTCTGTACAGGATATTGAGCAGATTTACAAGGCAAGGATTTTCAAGGAAATCTTGTAGAGATTTTGACAAGATTTAATTGTAGGTTTAGCTTGTGGGTTTTGGGCTTGGGCCCAAGGCCTACAGGCTCAATCCCCGTGTTTAAGCGGCCCGTAATTTCTACGAGACCCGATATGGCAACCCAAACTCCATAAGTGTCGAAAGAATAAAATTCTAAAATTAAAAGGCGTATAATAGTGGCGTTTGTCGTGTGACGCGTTCGTTTGTCGATTACGGTAATAATTTCGAAAAATTGTATCGTTGCTGTCTTTAATCCGTTTTTCGATCCGGTTTTGACTGTAGTTACGAAAATTTCATTACGGAGCTAAAATATATTGTAAAAATTTAATATTTGTCGGCGTTGTCAGTATCCTGTTCGGTTTCAATCCGTTGCCGTTTAACGTTTCACAGGTTTCTCTGTAAACCACCGTTCGCGCATTGTAAAGTCGGATAAACGTTCCCAGGCACTCCAAAGGCCTAATTAAGTTAATCCGTGCTGTAATCACTATTCATTATCGCGTTAAACACCTATTAATCACGTAATTAAGAGCCGTAAATTACCGGTTGTCACTTTCTCCCCCTGTTACAGAAATTTCGTCGTTGAAATTTAGACTATGTTATCTCCTCTGAATTGTGTTGCTCGCAGGTAAGTCCGAATAATAACAAAGTGAATGACCGCGTAATCGAAACAAGACTTATTCGAATCATGTGAATTCAAGGACATTCCCTCACAATAGGAGTCCCAATGGTTTAAAAATGTGTCTCGGTAATTGATGTTAAAAGGAAATGAGACGTAATGATACAGTCATCAGTGCGACTAAGTTAACAAGGATCCAACAATGAACAGGAACTTCGACCAATCGAATTCCATATTAACGTTTATAACAGGTAAATGAGTTCTAGAAGCAACAACATCCACTGGATGAACTTAGAATCAACAATCTCAAATAGTTTGCATGAAACGCTCGATCGTGATCAGCACAAGCTGCAAGTTATACCGACGCCACAAGGTGTCTTAGTGAATGAAGCAATTCGAATATAGCGGTGATCGAACAAGTATCACCTGTTGTTTTACATGAAACGCTCAATCATATAATTAGCCCAAGCTACAAGTTCGTACTGACACCACAAGGTGTCGTAGTGATTTAAATAACTCTATAATAGCGGTGATCAAACAAATTCACCGTGTTTGAAGTCAAATGAAGATTCAACGAAATAAATCTGAACGCTTGTTGCAAACAAACATCATAGGATTTTCAATTGAACATCAAAGAAATAATGTTTTCGATCGAAGATGAAGAAGCAATGAATGTCGCAAACCATTCGATCGATGTTGAAAGAACCGTTATGAGGTACACCGGAATATGAGATGAATTTGTGTACCATTGTCTTAACACACAATTGTATTAAGACTGTTGTAATGTGATAAATCACAGCGGATTTAATCTGAATCAATAAATGAATAATTAAATCAGTGCATAAGATATGTAAATGAGTTTAGCGCAAGGTTCAAATAAGTGATAATACCACCACAAGGTGTCGAAATCAACAACAATTTAATAGAGTCGAATGCCAAACAAATTTACTTCGACTAGGAACAAATGAAACACTTGTTAAAACAAATTTGAATATGATGCTCCCAATACATCATATGATGCTCTGAAGTGAATATGTGTAATGGACAAGTTCAAACAATTGAACTTGGTTTCGGCGCTAGGCGACAATAAATACATGTACCAACAAGACTGCTTTCGGCATGGTCGCAACGAAAACCATGTATGTAACTTGTAGAGAGATGATCGTGATACAATGACCATTAAGAGGAGTAGAGATACGAAAATCTACTCAGTAAGTGTGAAATTCGAAATTTCAATAAAAGAAATTTGAGGACTTTACCTGGGGTTTCGTGTGACGACCAATTGTTAGGTGACATTACCATGGAATGTCGAACATAGCGTATTCGTCGTTAGTTAGGTAGGGGGATGCGGAGACAATAGTCTTCTCCCTGGCGTGATTCGTGTCGTTGCAGGATCGCGTGACAAGTTGCCGTTTCCTGATCGTTTAGTTCTCCTGCTGACAGGAATCTAGCGTCGTCGTTAAATTGCGTCATCGTTCCTTCTCAAAGGCCTCGCCTCGATAATCGTATGTGACGTATTTCAATCTCCGTTGATGTATAGCTTAATTTTCACGTATACCTGCGCACTAGCGTTGTGTGCCGCGTAGAAGGTGATGTACCCCGACATCCGTTGACGTAAAGATTGAGTTGCATGTATTCTTGTGCACTAGCGTTTCGTTATGCGTAGGCTTCCTGCTCGGGAAGTTAAAATATCATAGACAATATGGATAATAGTGTGTGCCCGAGTCAATATTCGCGGTTCCTACGTGATGACCTTTAATAAACATGTTAGTCACCAATAAGCAATCAAGTAATTTCCCCTAGTCCCACTAGTCTATCCTCCCAGCCTCTCAGACTGAACTTCCTAGTCCCACTAGACTATCCTCCCGGCCTCTCAGACTGAACTTCCTTGTCCCACTAGACTATCCTCCCAGCCTCTCAGACTGAATCTCCTAGTCTCTCAGACTGACTCCCTGTTCCGAAGGTCTTAAATGCATGTTCCCTAAACTCTCAGATTTTTGTGTACTGTATGTAATCGTTTCGTGTACCGTGTATAAAACATCACAATAGCGTATGTTTGAAAACAAAATTTTGACTGTTTGTTTTTTTTTTCGGCAACGGTTGGAGACCATATTCGAGTACTAGGCGTTCTGTATGTATTCAACGTCTTAATAGTCTAAGTCCCAGAGAAAAGTGAGGTTAGAGCCTAGGTTTCACAACAGAAACCTAATTCGCTGTAACCTATAGCTCTGATACCAATCTGTCACACCCCGAAATTATCAGAGCTGGCGTGACTGGACTGGTATCTTCATTGCACAGCGGAAGCAAATAAGCCAAGACTTCTAGAAACTGAACGTCTGCTAAGTACTCGAATTCTCGATGGTTCTCCTATTCCAACCGTGCCTTGTCATAGAACTGTAACCTGAGAAAGAAACATGCGAAAAATCAACAAAAAGTTGAGCGAGTTCATAGTTTGTTTGTAAAAGATTTGAAATAAATCTTTTGAGTTGTGAAAGATTTGAAATAAATCTTTGGAGTAACCGGTTTTTGAAATAATGTTGAGAAAACGAATTTAAAAATCATTTTCTTGCCAAGTTATATGGAAACGTTGTGTTTGTAACACGGTATGTTCATAAAAACCATGTAGTTGTAAAGTCTTGTATTTGTAATGTTCGTAACCGTCAATGCCCACCCTGACTTTGACTCCATACCCGCATAATGCTTTGAATTTGTATAAAACATGGTAGTTAATTTGTATGAACAAGTTGTTTCGTAAGTATAACATCCCCGGTATGTAGCAAATAAGGAAATAAAGAGATCACCAATGGTTTGCAAGGCCATTGATATGTGTGAAGTGCAAGTAGGAAGACTCAAACCTAGCGGATTTGTGCGTCGGGTACATAGTCACCCCGAGGTCCGTTCTGCTGGGCCTGGGGCTGGGCTCGCTACACCCAGATAGATCTACCGCATTGTGCCCCTCGGTCCTATAATGAGGATTAATGGCCTCCAGTTCCCGCCTACCCACTCACATGATCTGTACGTTCTAACCCTCCTTACGCTAACCATACCATGTATAAAAATGTCTGTAATCATTGTACATGTATTTTACCCCAGTCTCTAAGATTGATCCTCCCTCAGTCTCTAAGACTGAGCCTTCCTCAATATTATCACCAGACGATCCATCCTTAGTCATGAAAATCATTCACATTTCGATAATACGCATTTGTTTTGTAAAAACCGGTATGTTTAGTATAAACCTTTCGTAAATCATTTGAGTTCCTCGAAATCACTTCGTAATATGATTTAGAAATACGAGTTTTGCATTTGTTCTAGACTTTGTATGTTTTTGCAAAACGTGCATGTCTTTCCACCCCGAAAACATTTACAAAAATGTAAACAGTAAAAAGTGGGGGTTATGAACTCACCTGAATATTCCCTGTGCAAAGCTAGCTAATTACGACTCCGTGATGTCGTTTCCAAAGTGAGACTCGCTAGCGTGCATTCTACAATATTCCTAACACGGAATATCTAATAAGTTTCTAAATAAAAGCGGTAACTGAACTACGTGTCATCGAGCTCTACCGAATCGTTAATCGAACGATTCAAGGGTAAGTTGTTAACTTAATGGAAAAGATTAAGTTATATGTGTTAAGTCTCGTTTAATGTCAGTAGCAGTTTAATAAGTCTTGAAAAAGACTTAGTTTCCGAGAGACTTAAATAAATATTTATATAAAAATAGATAAATATATCGTTGTAGGTGTGTTAGCCGTCTCGAATAGTCATACGTGTATAAAAGAATATTTCTATGAAAATATCATATAACAAACTCGTATCATATATCGCGTTTCGTATGAAAGTAATATATAATAACTTGTATTATATATATCACGTCTTGTTGTATATTTGCCAAAAATATACGTATATGCCATTTAGGCGTTCGAAATAAATATAAAAAGTTATATCTATTTTATAAAAGATTTCCCGTGTTTGAAATAAATATACAACTATATTTATTTTATACAACAAAGTCGTGTTGTTTGATATACGAAATAAATATATGAGCTATATTTATTTTGTAAAAGTATACGAGTTAACGACGTTCGAAATAAATATAACATTATATTTATTTGTAAAAGCGTTTGGAAATATCAAGGTTTGAAATATTATAAACTCGAATTCCATTAAGTGTCGTTTTTGAAACTATAATACGTGTCGTGTTTACGGATTTTTCTCGAAAAACGGGCAGAGTTTCCTCTGTTTTTGGTCACCTCGACAACACAAGTTGTCGTCATTTTTCAAAATTCAAACAAGATTCACTCAATATATGTATGATTTTGTCAAATATATCAAACGTAACTATAATCAATCAGTTCAAGCTCGTTATCACGAAAGTAAATAGATTTATAAAAATAACGTAATGATTCGCGCCGTTAAAACTTTGCCGCTCTTCGTGTCGTTTCTGTTACGCGTTGACCAGCTGACTTTACTGAGTCAACCGGGTTGGCCGGCTGAGTTCGCTCGCTGAGTTGACCTGAGTCGAAGCTGGAACCAGAACCCGAACCACAACTGACATTGACTACGGTTGACTTGCTTGACCTGCTGTTGACCCGAGTTGACTCGGGTGTTGACCGAGTCAACCGGGTTTGACCGAAACCAAACTCAGACCCGAACATAATCTGACCTGAGCCTAAAACCTGAAACCTGGTCCAAAGCTTGACCCGAACCAAAACCGCATCGAAGAAGGAACCAGTTGATGTTAAATAACCTGACCGGAGCATGACCACCTCCACTGCCACCGGCACCGCCGGCCGTATAAATACATCATCTTCAGCAAATCTTCAGAAAAAGAAACAAAATGAAGAGAATCGGAGAAGGGTCTTACCGTGATGTCGGTCAGAGATAAAGACCGCCGTCGTGAGTGGCGTCTCCGGTCGCCGGCCCTTGAATCATCATCGTCTTCATCAATCTCGTCACCATCATCACCGGTAACCTACCGGTCAGAACAAAGACCGCCGTGAACCTCCGTCGCCGTCGAGATTTTTCGTCGGTAATCTACTGGCATCGCGTCACCGGAGCTCCTTCTCTCTCTCTCTCTCTCCTCACTCTCTATCCCCGCCTCTCACTCTCCTGTCACCGCGCCGCCACAGACGGCGGTGGTGGTGGTAGGTTTTTTCATCGGGTTGGGGGGGGGTGTTACGGGTGGTCGGAGCCACCGGCTGTTTCGTCGGAGAGGGATGGGGCTGCTGGGTTGACTTAAGATGAAGATAGAAGGTTTAGGGAGCTGAACTCTTTTCATTTGTATGTGGGTTTTAGAGAGTGAGTAGAGAAATGTGTTTGTAATTGGAAGATAAACTCCTGGTGTTTGTAGGTTGAAATCGAGAAGGAGGGAAGGCAAAAGGGGATAAGATGCTCTGTTTTGTTTGAGTGATTTAAAAATGAAGGAGGTATGGGTCTTTTATTGATGTTGTTGAGATCTTCTAAGATCTTGTGTAAAATCTTTTGTAAAGATTTGGGTTAGATTTATAGAGATTTTGAGCAGATTTACAAGGCAAGGATTTTCAAGGAAATCTTGTAGAGATTTTGACAAGATTTAATTGTAGGTTTAGCTTGTGGGTTTTGGGCTTGGGCCCAAGGCCTACAAGCTCAATCCCCGTGTTTAAGCGGCCCGTAATTTCTACGAGACCCGATATGGCAACCCAAACTCCATAAGTGTCGAAAGAATAAAATTCTAAAATTAAAAGGCGTATAATAGTGGCGTTTGTCGATTACGGTAATAATTTCGAAAAATTGTATCGTTGCTGTCTTTAATCCGGTTTTGACTGTAGTTACGAAAATTTCATTACGGAGCTAAAATATATTGTAAAAATTTAATATTTGTCGGCGTTGTCAGTATCCTGTTCGGTTTCAATCCGTTGCCGTTTAACGTTTCACAGGTTTCTCTGTAAACCACCGTTCGCGCATTGTAAAGTCGGATAAACGTTCCCAGGCACTCCAAAGGCCTAATTAAGTTAATCCGTGCTGTAATCACTATTCATTATCGCGTTAAACACCTGTTAATCACGTAATTAAGAGCCGTAAATTACCGGTTGTCACATTCTCCCCCTGTTACAGAAATTTCGTCCTCGAAATTTAGACTATGTTATCTCCTCTGAATTGTGTTGCTCGCAGGTAAGTCCGAATAATAACAACGTGAATGACCGCGTAATCGAAACAAGACTTATTCGAATCATGTGAATTCAAGGACATTCCCTCACAATAGGAGTCCCAATGGTTTAAAAATGTGTCTCGGTAATTGATGTTAAAAGGAAAAGAGACGTAATGATACAGTCATCAGTGCGACTAAGTTAACAAGGATCCAACAATGAACAGGAACTTCGACCAATCGAATTCCATATTAACGTTTATAATAGGTAAATGAGTTCTAGAAGCAATAACATCCACTGGATGAACTTAGAATCAATAATCTCAAATAGTTTCCATGAAACGCTCGATCGTGATCAGCACAAGCTGCAAGTTATACCGACGCCACAAGGTGTCTTAGTGAACGAAGCAATTCGAATATAGCGGTGATCGAACAAGTATCACCTGTTGTTTTACATGAAACGCTCAATCATATAATTAGCCCAAGCTACAAGTTCGTACTGACACCACAAGGTGTCGTAGTGATTTAAATAACTCTATAATAGCGGTGATCAAACAAATTCACCGTGTTTGAAGTCAAATGAAGATTCAACGAAATAAATCTGAACCCTTGTTCCAAACAAACATCATAGGATTTTCAATTGAACATCAAAGAAATAATGTTTTCGATCGAAGATGAAGAAGCAATGAATGTCGCAAAGCATTCGATCGATATTGAAAGAACCGTTATGAGGTACACCGGAATATGAGATGAATTTGTGTACCATCGTCTTAACACACAATTGTATTAAGACTGTTGTAATGTGATAAATCAAAGCGGATTTAATCTGAATCAATAAATGAATAATTAAATCCGTGCATAAGATATGTAAATGAGTTTAGCGCAAGGTTCAAATAAGTGATAATACCACCACAAGGTGTCGAAATCAACAACAATTTAATAGAGTCGAATGCCAAACAAATTTACTTCGACTAGGAACAAATGAAACACTTGTTAAAACAAATTTGAATATGATGCTCCCAATACATCATATGATGCTCTGAAGTGAATACGTGTAATGGACAAGTTCAAACAATTGAACTTGGTTTCGGTGCTAGGCGACAATAAATACATGTACCAACAAGACAGCTTTCGGCATGGTCGCAACAAAAACCATGTATGTAACTTGTAGAGATATGATCGTGATACAATGACCATTAAGAGGAGTAGAGATACGAAAATCTACTCAGTAAGTGTGAAATTCGAAATTTCAATAAAAGAAATTTGAGGACTTTACCTGGGGTTTCGTGTGACGACCAATTGTTAGGTGACATTACCATGGAATGTCGAACATTGCGTATTCGTCGTTAGTTAGGTAGGGGGGATGCGGAGACAATAGTCTTCTCCCTGGCGTGATTCGTGTCGTTGCAGGATCGCGTAACAAGTTGCCGTTTCCTGATCGTTAGTTCTCCTGCTGACAGGAATCTAGCGTCATCGTTAAATTGCGTCATCGTTCCTTCTCAAAGGCCTCGCCACGATAATCGTATGTGACGTATTTCAATCTCCGTTGATGTATAGCTTAATTTTCACGTATACCTGCGCACTAGCGTTGTGTGCCGCGTAGAAGGTGATGTACCCCGACATCCGTTGACGTAAAGATTGAGTTGCATGTATTCTTGTGCACTAGCGTTTCGTTATGCGTAGGCTTCCTACTCGGGAAGTTAAAATATCATAGACAATATGGATAATAGTGTGTGCCCGAGTCAATATTCGCGGTTCCTACGTGATGACCTTTAATAAACATGTTAGTCACCAATAAGCAATCAAGTAATTTCCCCTAGTCCCACTAGTCTATCCTCCCAGCCTCTCAGACTGAACTTCCTAGTCCCACTAGACTATCCTCCCGGCCTCTCAGACTGAACTTCCTAGTCCCACTAGACTATCCTCCCA
Organism: Helianthus tuberosus; assembly: GCA_030545235.1. Lineage (NCBI taxonomy): Eukaryota > Viridiplantae > Streptophyta > Magnoliopsida > Asterales > Asteraceae > Helianthus > Helianthus tuberosus. The sequence continues at coordinate 12,451 of JARYGA010051167.1, forward strand.
GCCTCTCAGACTGAATCTCCTAGTCTCTCAGACTGACTCCCTGTTTCGAAGGTCTTAAATGCATGTTCCCTAAACTCTCAGATTTTTGTGTACTGTATGTAATCGTTTCGTGTACCGTGTATAAAACATCACAATAGCGTATGTTTGAAAACAAAATTTTGACTGTTTGTTTTTTTTCGGCAACGGTTGGAGACCATATTCGAGTACTAGGCGTTCTGTATGTATTCAACGTCTTAATAGTCTAAGTCCCAGAGAAAAGTGAGGTTAGAGCCTAGGTTTCACAACAGAAACCTAATTCGCTGTAACCTATAGCTCTGATACAAATCTGTCACACCCTGAAATTATCAGAGCTGGCGTGACTGGACTGGTATCTTCATTGCACAGCGGAAGCAAATAAGCAAAGACTTCTAGAAACTGAACGTCTGCTAAGTACTCGAATTCTCGATGGTTCTCCTATTCCAACCGTGCCTTGTCTTAGAACTGTAACCTGAGAAAGAAACATGCGAAAAATCAACAAAAAGTTGAGCGAGTTCATAGTTTGTTTGTAAAAGATTTGAAATAAATCTTTTGAGTTGTGAAAGATTTGAAATAAATCTTTGGAGTAACCGGTTTTTGAAATAATGTTGAGATAACGAATTTAAAAATCATTTTCTTGCCAAGTTATATGGAAACGTTGTGTTTGTAACACGGTATGTTCATAAAAACCATGTAGTTGTAAAGTCTTGTATTTGTAATGTTCGTAACCGTCAATGCCCACCCTGACTTTGACTCCATACCCGCATAATGCTTTGAATTTGTATAAAACATGGTAGTTAATTTGTATGAACAAGTTGTTTCGTAAGTATAACATCCCTGGTATGTAGCAAATAAGGAAATAAAGAGATCACCAATGGTTTGCAAGGCCATTGATATGTGTGAAGTGCAAGTAGGAAGACTCAAACCTAGCGGATTTGTGCGTCGGGTACATAGTCACCCCGAGGTCCGTTCTGCTGGGCCTGGGGCTGGGCTCGCTACACCCAGATAGATCTACCGCATTGTGCCCCTCGGTCCTATAATGAGGATTAATGGCCTCCAGTTCCCGCCTACCCACTCACATGATCTGTACGTTCTAACCCTCCTTACGCTAACCATACCATGTATAAAAATGTCTGTAATCATTGTACATGTATTTTACCCCAGTCTCTAAGATTGATCCTCCCTCAGTCTCTAAGACTGAGCCTTCCTCAATATTATCACCAGACGATCCATCCTTAGTCATGAAAATCATTCACATTTCGATAATACGCATTTGTTTTGTAAAAACCGGTATGTTTAGTATAAACCTTTCGTAAATCATTTGAGTTCCTCGAAATCACTTCGTAATATGATTTAGAAATGCGAGTTTTGCATTTGTTCTAGACTTTGTATGTTTTTGCAAAACGTGCATGTCTTTCCACCCCGAAAACATTTACAAAAATGTAAACAGTAAAAAGTGGGGGTTATGAACTCACCTGAATATTCCCTGTGCAAAGCTAGCTAATTACGACTCCGTGATGTCGTTTCCAAAGTGAGACTCGCTAGCGTGCATTCTACAATATTCCTAACACGGAATATCTAATAAGTTTCTAAATAAAAGCGGTAACTAAACTACGTGTCATCGAGCTCTACCGAATCGTTAATCGAACGATTCAAGGGTAAGTTGTTAACTTAATGGAAAAGATTAAGTTATATGTGTTAAGTCTCGTTTAATGTCAGTAGCAGTTTAATAAGTCTTGAAAAAGACTTAGTTTCCGAGAGACTTAAATAAATATTTATATAAAAATAGATAAATATATCGTTGTAGGTGTGTTAGCCGTCTCGAATAGTCATACGTGTATAAAAGAATATTTCTATGAAAATATCATATAACAAACTCGTATCATATATCGCGTTTCGTATGAAAGTAATATATAATAACTTGTATTATATATATCACGTCTTGTTGTATATTTGCCAAAAATATACGTATATGCCGTTTAGGCGTTCGAAATAAATATAAAAAGTTATATCTATTTTATAAAAGATTTCCCGTGTTTGAAATAAATATACAACTATATTTATTTTATACAACAAAGTCGTGTTGTTTGATATACGAAATAAATATATGAGCTATATTTATTTTGTAAAAGTATACGAGTTAACGACGTTCGAAATAAATATAACATTATATTTATTTGTAAAAGCGTTTGGAAATATCAAGGTTTGATATATTATAAACTCGAATTCCATGAAGTGTCGTTTTTGAAACTATAATACGTGTCGTGTTTATGGATTTTTCTCGAAAAACGGGCAGAGTTTCCTCTGTTTTTGGTCACCTTGACAACACAAGTTGTCGTCATTTTTCAAAATTCAAACAAGATTCACTCAATATATGTATGATTTTGTCAAATATATCAAACGTAACTATAATCAATCGGTTCAAGCTCGTTATCACGAAAGTAAATAGATTTATAAAAATAACGTAATGATTCGCGCCGTTAAAACTTTACCGCTCTTCGTGTCGTTTCTGTTACGCGTTGACCAGCTGACTTTACTGAGTCAACCGGGTTGCCCGGCTGAGTTCGCTCACTGAGTTGACCTGAGTCGAAGCTGGAACCGGAACCCGAACCACAAATGACGTTGACTACGGTTGACTTGCTTGACCTGCTGTTGACCCGAGTTGACTCGGGTGTTGACCGAGTCAACCGGGTTTGACCCGAAACCAAACTCAGACCCGAACATAATCTGACCTGAGCCTAAAACCTGAAACCTGGTCCAAAGCTTGACCCGAACCAAAACCGCATCGAAGAAGGAACCAGTTGATGTTAAATAACCTGACCGGAGCATGACCACCTCCACTGCCACCGGCACCGCCGGCCGTATAAATACATCATCTTCAGCAAATCTTCAGAAAAAGAAACAAAATGAAGAGAATCGGAGAGGGGTCTTACCGTGATGTCGGTCAGAGATAAAGACCGCCGCCGTGAGTGGCGTCTCCGGTCGCCGGCCCTTGAATCATCATCATCTTCATCAATCTCGTCATCATCATCACCGGTAACCTACCGGTCAGAACAAAGACCGCCGTGAACCTCCGTCGCCGTCGAGATTTTTCGTCGGTAATCTACTGGCATCGCGTCACCAGAGCTCCTTCTCTCTCTCTCCTCACTCTCTCTCCCCGCCTCTCACTCTCCTGTCACCGCGCCGCCACAGACGGCGGTGGTGGTGGTAGGTTTTTTCATCGGGTTGGGGGGGGGGTGTTACGGGTGGTCGGAGCCACCGGCTGTTTCGTCGGAGAGGGATGGGGCTGCTGGGTTGACTTAAGATGAAGATAGAAGGTTTAGGGAGCTGAATTCTTTTCATTTGTATGTGGGTTTTAGAGAGTGAGTAGAGAAATGTGTTTGTAATTGGAAGATAAACTCCTGGTGTTTGTAGGTTGAAGTCGAGAAGGAGGGAAGGCAAAAGGGGATAAGATGCTCTGTTTTGTTTGAGTGATTTAAAAATGAAGGAGGTATGGGTCTTTTATAGATGTTGTTGAGATCTTCTAAGATCTTGTGTAAAATCTTATGTAAAGATTTGGGTTAGATTTATAGAGATTTTGAGCAGATTTACAAGGCAAGGATTTTCAAGGAAATCTTGTAGAGATTTTGACAAGATTTAATTGTAGGTTTAGCTTGTGGGTTTTGGGCTTGGGCCCAAGGCCTACAAGCTCAATCCCCGTGTTAAAGCAGCCCGTAATTTCTACGAGACCCGATATGGCAACCCAAACTCCATAAGTGTCGAAAGAATAAAATTCTAAAATTAAAAGGCGTATAATAGTGGCGTTTGTCGTGTGACGCGTTCGTTTGTCGATTACGGTAATAATTTCGAAAAATTATATCGTTGCTGTCTTTAATCCGTTTTTCGATCCGGTTTTGACTGTAGTTACGAAAATTTCATTACGGAGCTAAAATATATTGTAAAAATTTAATATTTGTCGGCGTTGTCAGTATCCTGTTCGGTTTCAATCCGTTGCCGTTTAACGTTTCACAGGTTTCTCTGTAAACCACCGTTCGCGCATTGTAAAGTCGGATAAACGTTCCCAGACACTCCAAAGGCCTAATTAAGTTAATCCGTGCTGTAATCACGATTCATTATCGCGTTAAACACCTGTTAATCACGTAATTAAGAGCCGTAAATTACCGGTTGTCACACTTCAGGTGTCCACTGGAAGTGGGTTTTCTTCACGCAGTTTCGCAGCGTGCTGATGAATGGATAAGACTTTGCTGCGTGATTTGCCAAGAATCTGTTCAAGGCTGTAAGACGTCAGGTGAGTCTTTGCATTTCTTTTATTGTTGCAGGTGATGGCATTAGCTGGATTGCCTGCACTTTCTCCGGGTTTACTTTAAAACCGTCTCTTGTGACTATAAAGCCCAAAAATTTTCCCTCCTCCATGCCGAAGGAGCATTTCGTTGGGTTGAGTTTCAAGTTCACGTTGCGCAAAGAATCGAACGTGCGCTGAATATTGGTGAGCATCGTATCTTCCTCGTGGCTCATGATGACGAGGTCATCCATGTATACTTTGACTGTCTTGCCAATGTCACCTCTGAAAACTGTGTCCATTAAGCGTTGGTAAGTTGCGCCTGAGTTGCGCAAGACGAAGGGCATTTTTGTATAACAGAAGATGCCCTTGTCTGTTTGAAATGCGGTTTTGTCTTCGTCTTCTTCTTTCATCTGGACCTGATGATAACCTTTATAACAGTCAAGAAAGCATTTCCATCGAAATGATGCTAGAGAGTAGACTTTTTTGTCTATCTCGGGAAGCGCGTAGCAATCTTTTGGGCATGCTTTATTCAGGTCTTTGAAGTCGACGCACATTCTCCATCCTCCACTGTGTTTTTGGACCATTACTGGGTTGGCGACCCATGTATGGTATTGAACCTCGCGTAAGATTCCAGCGTTAAGTAGATCTGTCACTTGCTCGTCCATAGCTTTTGCTTTCTCATCGCTGAAGCTGCGCCTTCCCTGAGCAACAGGTTCTGCTGAGGGTCGGATGTTCAGACAATGTTGCGCTATGTCGCGCGGTACGTCAGTCATGTCTACTGGGCACCAAGCAAATATGTCTTTGTTATTGGACAATAACTCTTTTAATTGTGCTCGTGTTGCCGGGGAAATGGCGTGCCCTAGCTGAATGGTCTGTTCTGGATATTCATCGTTCAGAACCCATTTCTCCGGTTCATTCAAAGTTGAGGGTTTGGCTACTTTTGCTAGTGGCTCATCGTCCACGTACATGACCTCCTTACTTGAGTACAGAATCGCAACTCTAGTTTCTGTTGGAAATCCACATGCAGCGTGCGGAATAGAGGTGATCATACTGAATTTTCTCTGTGACCTTCTACCAAGCAACACATCATGGCGTGATGTTGCTGGCATGACCATGAAATTCACTGTGACTGTGCGTGAATGTTCGCCATCAGATAGAGTCACAGGGAATGCTATTTGCCCTAACGGGAATACAGCTTCATTGCAAAATCCGGTGCGAGGGAAATCTACCGGTTCTAAACGTGCTTTGTCTTCTGGATCGAGCTGCTTGAAGCACTGCTCGTATATGATATCCATCGAGCTTCCTGGATCTATAAACATATAGTCCGTTCGGTAATGGCCGAAGATGCCAGTAATAATTACTGGTCGCTCTTCCTGAGGGCCTCCAGGAACAACAGGAAACACCACTTGATGTTCCCTCCAGTGCTGATCATGATGTTGTTTGTTTGGCCTTCGTGAAGGACCTCCTTGTACCATGTATATTTCTTTTGATTCAGCTATCTGACTACTGGTACCTTCAGATTTTGGGATTGCCTTAGCATGACTGTTAGATTGGGTGTCCCACTGATAAGGTTTCTGTGGGTCCAATACTACAGTACCAATCATACTACTGTTTCTTTGTGAAGTATCAGATCTGATGTTTAGGAACTCAGATCTGTTGATTTGCGTAAAAATTTGGTTTGCAGCCATTTGAAATCTGTCGAACTAATATTTCGGGGTTTTCTCTATGAGCTGATCTGAGGAGTCCTTTCCGATTGAGTGATTGTTGCTTCCGTTGATTCCCATGATTCCGTCGATCTGAGCATTTGAGGTTGTACAACCCTTGAATGCAGATCGAGGACCTGATGGGTGAGGCGATGAATTCTCTGTCATGTGAGAACAGAGAATGAAGAAAAATGAATCGAAACGAGATAAAACTAAGAAAACAGAGAAATCGGTGGGCGCCAATGAAGAAACACTAGATCAACGACCGGAATCGAATAATCTAGAGGGTTTGGATCTGCATAAAAGGGGGGTTGTTTTCTCTCGTTTGATTCGGTACAACAGACCTTCTTCGCCGATGAACTCTGCAAAAAAGAAGCACCGTTAGCCTCACCAAGGGAAGAAAGGGGTTCTCTCCTTGACCCGACTCCGGTGTGAGAATAAGTATGGGCTATGAAGAAGAAAATGTATTGTAGAAATGTGTGTAACTTGCCTTTCATACCTGAACAGTTCTTGTATTTATTGCCGGGAGTCTTTGGGCGGGAAAACCTGTTAGTGAAAAGTTGACGGAAGATGCTAACTCCATAAGCGGTTACATTACCTTCCGTCAAGCTTCTTGCTCCGATGTGAATGCACACGGATTGTGGTTTAGATCGATGGCTGGGGATTGGCCACGTGGGAAGTGATCAAGTGGAGGTTTCTCTCCAATTACATGTTATCATTGTGATTTCAGGAATACCTGAGGCGTTGACACGTGTCCAGGCAGTTATAACCGTCTTAGTGGTGCACGATTGAATTCTTTCTAGAAGATTACTGCTGTAATCTGGTGTGACTCCTTATTGTGAGGAGTCAGCTGAAATAATCCCAAGTCTTGGTTATATAATATCCAAGTCTGGATATTAAGCGGAAGTATTTATTTAAGGATTTCCATCTTTTACTTTGTGGAGGAAGGCGCAAGGATTTATGATCTCCTTTTGGAACGCAAGTGTCGTCTGTTATTTGTATTTTAAGCCTCCTTTGTAGGACCAGTGCACGGCCACGCAAGGTCAGAAGAACTGATTGACTAAGTTGTGGTATGGACCCGAATACTTGTCATAAGGTTTTTGGGACCTTACCGCTTCACATAGCGATAAGTGACGTGTGAAACGATACAAAGTGTGAATGGGTCGGATAGCAGTTCGGTTGGATGGTAATCCGATCGGACGGCTAATCGTGCGGATAACAATCCATTCGGATGGTCATCCGGTCGGATGACTATTCGAGTGGATTGTTTCTTCCTATAAGACAGATGTGTTTGTGTATGATGGCTTGTCCTTTGAAGTTTTCGTTGTAGCATTTTGAAAACATTGAAGTATCTCTATCCTTCAAGTCGGTCGATCGGACGGTCAATCGTGCGGATAACAATCCGTTCGGATTGTCATCCGGTCGGACGGCGACCTTAGTGATGAGGTTACTTTGTGGAAACAATTCATAGCAGAAGAGTCACTCGGTCGGATGCCCATTCGACCGGGTGGCAACCCTGTTAATGAACATGTTGAAAATTGTTTAAGTCGTTAAAGTCCTAGTATCTCATGATCCGAAGAGTAATCCGGTCGGATGGTAGTCCGATCGGATGGCAATTCGTTCGATACTCAAACTTTTGTTAGAGTTGATGAGGTGTTGGACCGAAGGTGTTATCCGTTCGGACAGCAATCCGTTCGGATTGTCATTCGGTCGGACAGCATTCCGTTCTGATTATTCCGTTCGTCCTACACTTGGTCGTTTTGATTGTTTGTCGTTTTATCGAGACATGTTAACAACGTGTTAACCAATAGAACTTAATTTTGACCTGCGTGACCAAACTGACCAGGAATCACCCTTGTTCGGCCGGTTACCGGCTCAAGACGGTTGTTCTTGTTTAACCCGAAATCGGTGGTCTCGTGAGTAGAATCCAGATCTTGGACTAGTACAACAGTAAGAGTGAGTAGGAGACTAGAACAAAGTCCGATTCTATCGGTTTTGAGTGCATTGAGTGTAAAAGAGTTGAAAGAAAGTTAGAAACCATCTTTCAATCCTTTTCCACTATGTTTATGTTGAGATCTCTACAGGATCTTTGTGTATTTGTGTGGAAATCGGTTAGATCTAGGTTGTTCTTGGTGGATTGGAGTCAAAACATGAAGTTCTTTAAGAACACATGATGATGTCATCCTAGAACACCCGAAATCTAGTGATTTCATGGTTAAAAGTTAAGATTTAAAAGATAGAAAGGTGTATGAGTGCGTGTAGATCAAGAAAGTACAAGATTTAGGACGAGATCTTACCGGGATTGAGATAAATCGAAGAAATGGTGAGGAACACGATTTGGTCGGACAGATGTTTCCAAAGTTAGAAAGGTTTGAGAGTCACATGGGTATTTATAGGATTCCAAAAGGGGAAAGTGTTGTCCGGTCGGATGGCACACCGCCCGGATGACATCTTGGTCGGATGGCACCTGACTCATGGACAAGTGGCTATCCGGTCGGATGGCACTTGGTTCGAGTGTTTGACGCGACGATTTTTGCTGATTCGATTTCGATTGCGAGCGGTTCGATACTATAGGGTTTCCTAGTCAAATTACTTTCAGTCCCAATCACTCATATCGAGCACTATCCCTTCTCTACTAATTATCATAGTTCGATTGTGATTTGAGTTCGATGTCGATTGAGTTCGATTGCATTTCGAGTTCGATTGCTTTTCGATTGATTACCACATATAACATAAATGAACATGCATAATTAACACATAAGGCACACACACACGTATAACAATAACTAATTATGCGTAGTTCGAGTTGTGATTCGATGTCGATTCGATTAGCGTAGTTTGATTATCGTTTAGTTAACTTTATCGCATTGTTACTTCCTATAGTTTACAGTGGTGGGTCGATTTAATAGCGAAAAATCATACGTCGATTATTGTAATTAACGACACTTACTCCACAAAATACAATCAAAATAAAGAAATTTCTATAAGTCAAGTTGCGCGAAATCGGTCGTTGACTTTGACCTTGACTTTGACTTATGAAAACACGGGGTGTTACATCCTCCCATAGTTTAGGGAATTTCATCCCGAAATTAAGCTGGAAGTTGTACAACACCGTGAATCACTTTCTCTCTCTAGACTTTCTCTTTGAATAACCGCGGGTACTTCGCTTTCGAGTTCCCAAGTGAACACTGCGCCTCGTTTGCCTTCCCATCGGACTTTCACAATAGGAATGCGCGAGCGCCTGAGTTGCTTGGTTTGGCGGTCCATGATTTCGACAGGCTTCTCCACGAAGTGTAGTGTTTCATTCACTTGCAGGTCATCGAGAGGAACATGTAAGTTGTGGTCGGCTAGGCACTTTCGGAGGTTTGACACGTGGAAAGTCGGGTGGACGTTACTAAGTTCCTCCGGTAGTTCGAGTATGTAGGCGACTTTTCCGATCCTTTCCAGAATCTTAAAAGGTCCAACATATCAAGGCGCGAGCTTCCCTTTCTTGCTGAATCGGACCACACCCTTCCAAGGTGATACCTTTAGGAGTACGTAGTCGCCAACGTCAAATTCAAGGGGCTTGCGTCGTCTATCAGCATAACTTTTCTGTCGATTCCGAGATTTTACCAGGTTGTCTCGAATTTGGAAAATTCTGTCTGTCGTTTCTTGTAATAGCTCAGGACCGGTTAATTGTGAGTGACCGATCTCGTGCCACACAATAGGCGATCGTCATATCCTTCCGTATAAAGCCTCGAATGGTGCCATTTGAATACTTGAATGATAGCTGTTGTTATACGAGAATTCGACTAACGGCAGGTATTTATCCCAATTACCACCGAAGTCTATGACACATGAACGGAGCATGTCTTCAAGAGTACGAATCATTCTTTCAGTCTGACCGTCGGTTTGGGGGTGGAAAGCGGTACTTAGATTGAGCGATGTACCGAGTGCCGTTTGAAACGTTTCCCACAGTCGCGAGGTAAACCGAGCATCACGATCAGAGATGATGTCGTGAGGCGTCCCATGATTACAAATGATCTCGTCGGTGTAGATTCGGGCTAATCGTTCTACCTTGTAGTCTTCCTGTATTGGCAAAAAGTGAGCTGATTTAGTCAAACGGTCAACCACAACCCAAATGCTGTCGTGATCTGATGACGTGTGTGGTAGCTTTGTTATGAAGTCCATAGCTATACTCTCCCACTTCCACATGGGGATCGGTGATTGTTGGAGTAAGCCAGAGGGTCTTTGATGTTCAGCCTTGACTTTCGCACAGGTCAGGCATTTTTCAACATAAAGAGCAATATCCCTTTTCATACCCGGCCACCAGTACTTATAACGAAGATCCTGGTACATCTTGTCGGCACCGGGGTGAATAGAATACCGGGATTTGTGGGCTTCGTCCATCAGAATATGTCGCAAATCGGTCTGTTTAGGGATCCAAATTCGGTCCAGAAAGTAGAATATCCCATTCGACTTGCTCACAAGTTGGGCTCCATCGTGGTAGATTCTTTCTTTCTTCAGAGTACGTTCGTTTAAACACGCGTGCTGAGCTTCGTGGATGAGGGATTCGAGATCGTATTGGGCTTGAACATTACAAGTGCTAAGCAGATAGCTTCGTCTGCTGAGTGCGTCGGCAACAACATTTACCTTGCCTGGGTGATAACGAATCTCACAGTCGTAATCGTTGAGAAGTTCTACCCATCGGCGTTGACGCATATTAAGTTCCTTCTGATTAAAGATATGTTGTAGGCTCCTATGATCGGTGAAGATCGTACACTTGGTACCATACAGGTAGTGTCGCCAGATCTTTAACGCAAAAACAACTGCGCCTAGCTCGAGGTCATGGGTTGTATAGTTCTTCTCGTGGATTTTGAGCTGACGAGATGCGTAAGCTATAACCTTGTCCCGCTGCATAAGGACACAACCAAGACCAAGGTTGGAAGCATCACAATAGATAATGAAATTATTGTTTCCGTCGGGTAATGTGAGAACAGGAGCATTACAAAGCATGTGTTTAAGGGTTTTAAAAGCAGACTCCTGTTTGGTTCTCCAAACAAAAGGTTTGTCTTTATGCGTGAGAGCGGTAAGTGGTACAACAATCTTTGAGAATCCTTCGATAAATCATCGATAATAGCCCGCTAGTCCAAGAAAAGAACGAACTTCAGATGGGTTCTTAGGTGAAATCCAGCTCTTAACAGCTTCAATCTTTGCGGGATCGACGTGAATACCTTGATTATTTACGATGTGACCCAGAAACTGAACCTCCTCCAACCAGAATTCACACTTGGAGAACTTGGCATAGAGTTGGTTCCCCTGGAGTAGCAGCTGCCAGCCTTAACATTTGAACCTGTGCTTCCCACCAGGTTAATGCAGCATCTTCGAGTGTTCCATTAGCAAACTTTACTCTACGAGACTCAGGGCAATCACGCACCTCAAAGTCAGTTTCGAGCCTCTCGAACCAATGGAGTAGGCCTACAACTCCCTCAGTACCGCTAAAGGTACTAGGTCGGCAATCCTTGAGATTATTGAGGGTGCAAACAGGTGGCTGAGCGTGTTGACCTATTGTGTATAAGAATTGGACAAGGTTAAACACAAGAGTTGGTTTAGGAGTGTAGGATCTAAAGATCCTAGTTACGACTGCAGGGTATACCTCCTGCTTGTATGGCTGCGAGTGCTGCAGCAACTCGTTCGTTAATGAGAGCCGTCCACTGGGCTTGAGTCAAGTTTAGTGATTTTCATAGCAAATGCAACATAAGTGAGAGAGGTTCGCGAATAGTGCGGTGACAGAAGAGAGTAAGCACACAAGTATTCTCGAGCAATAACGAATAGTAGACAATGTAATCTAAGCATACCACGAGCAAAGTTCTATGCAATTCTAGCAAGTAGGCAATAAAACATATACCATATTACCTAGTATGTTGAGTCTTGCACGTGGAGCGAGGCGTCGTTGTGGATCGTTGAGCACTGTTCTGGTTATAGTCTGGTTTTAACAAAAAGTTTTCCCTTATTAAAACCTAGTTCACTATAACCAATGGCTCTGATACCAATCTGTCACACCCCCAAAATCCACACGCGGAGTATCACCGCTTGGAGGCGTGACTGACCAGGATCAAGCCACCAATCATATTGAACAAGCATAAGTAAACATAATTCAAACAACAATATGAAAGGTGTCCAAAAACCAAAGCATAGTTAAGTGTTTAGCGGAAACATAATTGTAAAACCCATAGCAAGTATTAAGCATGATATAAAGTAATGTTTAAAACATAGCACACACTGCCATGTCCCACAACGACTGTTCCTCTCTGTGCAAGCTCCAAGGGCACCTAATGACCTGCAAGGCATGTAGCAACGAATCAACAACAAAGTTGAGCGAGTTCACAGTTGGTTGTTTGGTTATAGTATTCATTTCATAAATCGTATGTTCGTTTTATAAACCATGTATCGTATTAATCCTTATCGCGGCCAATCCAGGCATCTGTGCGATGATTAGTGGGGGCTTCCCATGTTTTACTAGACCACGCGTATCGACTGCTACGAAAATATAAGAGGTGCCCTAAGTCAATGTCTATCAGCATTGACCCTTTGCCCATAGTCCATTAGTACACGCCCGTTCGGACGACACGGTGTGAGGTTTGTTAAACCTAATAGCGCTATCTACTAATGACCCGCTCGCCATAGGCCTCGGCGATTAAGTCGATAAATGAGGGACTTCAAAATGATAGAGTTGATGGTCTTATGATCGTGTACGTAGGCTTTACGTACGTGCCCTTCAATCCGAGGACAGTAATAAGTATAACTGTACGTAGGTTTTACGTACGTGCCCTTCAATCCGAGGACAGTATTAAGTAGTTTATTAGTAATGATTGTACGAGTAGTTAATCAATCCCATTCCCAACCCACCGGGAATCCCATGCCTTGGCTAGTGTGAACTCACCTTGGTTTGCTCGGTATGCTAAACTATGTGCTCGCAAGTAATCAATCAAATCCTAAAGTGCACGTATGTTCAGTCAGTACATGTTTGTAAGGTTTTGCATGCAATCACTATCACAGAAATATCACAGAGTGTGTCTAGCAATTTGCATTCTTGTATCATGTAAACAGTTACTCCAATTCATGCAAATTCATCTTCCTCATAATAGCCTTCTCAATTAATTCTAACATAGTTAACCAACATCACAGTTAATAAAGCTAGTATGCTTAACTGAATTAACATATATAAATAGGGGTATACGGTTAACAGAATTAACATTTAACAGAACTGGTAACTAACTGTGTCACATGTTTTACTTAACTAAGTTACATATTTAACAGAATGTCATCCATGAATCTTACATAGTGAGTAAAGTTAACTGAGTTAATGAACTTAACTCAGTTAGTAGGCTAAACATAGTTACATAACTAACAGAGTTATTATATGTAATTTAATAAGTTAACAACTTAATAAATTTAACCAGTTAACAAGATAACAGTTGGGCCGAAATCACTAGCTAGCCGAAAACCCTTATGTGCCGAAAACCCTATTGCCGAAATCCCTCATTGGGCCGAGATCTTATCTGGGCCGAAATCACTTTAGTGATTTCGTCCAGTTATGTTTAAATGTGGGGTGTTTTCGTTGGCCTTATAACTTTGACAAAAACACTTTGGGCTTAAAAATCTTTTGGGCCGAAAACAACATGTGGGCCGAAATCACCTTATGTGATTTCGTCCAGTTTACATTTTTGTTGGGTGTTGGGTGTTTTCGTCCAGAACATCATCTTCACCAACACTCACTGTAACTTAAACCCAGCAACTATAATCACATCTAATCGTTACATGATTAATCATTTACAAGTCATTAATCAATCATTGATATGTAATTTATAATTTGCCTACATCATGCGATACCAGGATCCCAATTTAATCAGTTTATCATTCATTAACATAGACCCACTGTTGATCAAAACATCAAATATACAGACAGTTCATAGATAATAATTATCTAACAAGCACACAATGATCGATCACATAATCACATATATAAATATATACATACATCATGATTAAACATCCAATAATCATACGATATGCATCTAAAACAACTGAATCATGAAAATCACTAACCGAAAATTAAACAGAGGTTTGGCTTCAAATGAGGAATTCTGTTTGTTGGGTTTCAGAGGTAGAGAGAGAAACAATGGGATAAGGTTTGCCAAGTGAGAAACTTCTCCGTGAAGATTGCTTATAAAATAATTATATAAATCCCCACTGGGCCTAAAGCCCATTTGCTGTTTTCGCCAGCACACATGGACGAAAACACCATGTGTTTTCATCAGGGAGGGTGTTTTCATCTATTACTCCCATGTTGATATTAAACATATTATTAACACAATCAAGTATATACATACAACACACTTATGATGCACACCAATTATAAATAAAAAAAATATCAAAACATTTTGCAAACAATTACTAGGTTAAGTCGAGCAGGAACCTTGGAAACTCGGGTTGTCACATTATCCCCAACTTGAAAGAAATTTCGTCCCGAAATTTAACACGTAGTTACCGAGGAAGCTAGTTGTGTTTTGTTGTGTAGTTTACTGGTTTTCCTGGGGCGTCACATCATCCCCCCGTTGATTTGGAATTTCATTCCGAAATTCTGTAGTAGCTTCAGCCTCAGTAGTAGTTGCATTGTTTTCGAACAACTGGGGATATTTGAGTTCCATTTGGTCTTCTCGTTCCCAGGTATACTCTGGGCCACGACGGGAGTTCCAACGAACTCGAACAAGAGGTATTCTAGTGTGCTTGAGGACCTTAACATCCCGGTCCGTGATTTCAACAGGTTCCTCGACGAATCGTAACTGTTCGTCGATAGTGAGCTCCTTCAAAGGAACTATGTGGGTCTCATCTGACAGACACTTCTTCAGATTCGACACGTGGAAAACGTTGTGAACTGCACTGAGTTCAGCTGGTAACTTCAGTCTGTAGGCCACTTTGCCTATTTTCTCTATGACTTCAAACGGTCCAACGTATCGTGGATTGAGTTTGCCCCTTTTGCCAAAACGAACAACACCCTTCCAGGGTGAAACTTTGAGTAACGCTCGATCCCCAACCTGGAACTCGAGTAGTTTCCTGTATTTATCGGCGTATGCTTTCTGACGGTCACGAGCTGCCGCCATGCGTTGTCGTATCTGAGCGATCTTTTCAGTA
>JARYGA010051168.1:0-27293 GCA_030545235.1 Helianthus tuberosus
CGGAGATTACAGAGGTATTCCAACTCTCAAGCTCTGGTTCATCTATCATTGCCGGTGTCGGATAAATGACACATTTCCTTTATGAAGCATGGATACCCTAATCAGGGACACTTACTTGGACATTTCCCTGCTAGATATCTTCTTTGAATATCATTAGCTATCTTTAGTACTATATGACTATTGGGATATCTCAGGGGTTCCATGCATTAAACCTCCATACTGATTGTCACACCCCGAAATATCAGAGCATGGCGTGACTGGACCGGTATCTTCATTGCACAGCAGAAGCAAATAAGCTAAGACTTCTAGAAATTGAACGCCTGCTAAGTACTCGAATCCCCATGGGTTCTCCTATTCCAACCATTCTATAGTTTTTAAATGCAACCTGAGAAAGAACATGCGAAAAAGTCAACATAAAGTTGAGCGAGTTCATAGTTTGTCTTGAAAGATTTAAAATAAATCTTTTTGATAACCGGTTTAAAAGTTATTGAGAAAATATAGAAAAAAATTATTTTCTCGGCATGATATATGAAAACTGTGAGTCTAGCCCACGAGAGAGAATGGGCCGAGCCCAAAAGAGTCTTTATAAGCAGGACCAACTCGTCCTCTTACTTGTACATAAGTTGAAAACGTTACCAAAGTTTGTAAATCATGTATTTGTGAGTTTTTATCTAATGAATCTTAAAAACATTTGAAAATCCGAGTATCAAAAACTGGTATGTAAGCGTCTATGAACAGATCATTAATGTTTTGAAGGACATTAATATATGCGGCGACATAGGAAGCACTCAACCCTAGCGAATTTCCCCCGGTCCACCCGGTTAGAACAACAAAAGCACTACATGGGCCACACAAGGACCCAAGAGTGGGGCTCGTTACACCCGATAGATCTACCACTTTTTCCCTCGGTCTTATACAAGATTAATGGCACTTAAGAGAGATTACTATTCGCTCACATGATCTAACAGTCCATTCCCTAGCTAAACAATACGATTAGACATGTATTTCACCCCCGAGAGTTATAAATCCGAAAACATTTAAGGGAGAAGGGAGACTTGAAATCACTGGGTGTCCTGTTCTTCAAAAGCAGACCAACCCAGTCCCATTGTTGTAACTAGGGCAATCCCGTCCCTAGTCATGAAAATCATGCACTATTCGAGAATACACATTTGTTTTGTAAAACCGGTATATTTAGTATAAATCGTTCGTAAACCATTTGAGTTCTTTGAAATCCATTCGTAACATGGTTTAGAAATATGAGTTTTCGCTTATCGAAAAATTATTTACTTTTGCAAAACTTGCATGTCTTTCCACCCCCGAAAGCATTTATAAAAATGTAAAACCGTAAAAAGTGGGGGTTATGAACTCACCTTGATATCCTTGTGCAAAGCTAGCTTAGCGTCATTCCAAAGTGTCGTTCCAATAACGTGAATTAGCTAGCGTGCATCTATAGTATTCCTAACAGGGAATAACTTATCAGTTTCTAATTTAAACGTAGCTAAACTACGTGTCCGAGCTCTACCGAATCGTTAACTAAACGACTCTAAGGTAGTGTTATCTTGATTTAGAATAACCATTCTATGGTTAATTGATCCCGTTTATAATCGGGATAAAACTAAGTTTCGAGGTCGACTTAGTTTTAGAGTGGTTTTGGATATATATATATATTTATATCTATAAATATAAAATATATTTACATAGCCGTGTTAGTTGTCGCGAATAAAAATATGTATACGGATAAGTGAGCGTCTTGTTGTGTCGTATATGATACGGTAATATACCGTTGTAGTTTTCGTAGGATGGAAGTAGATAAATATGTATACATATATATTCGAAAACCTGATGTTTGAAACGAATATAAACAATTATATTCACTTTACAAGAATTTGGATTCTAAACGTTTGAAAGAAATATAAATAATTATAGAGTAAATTACAAGTTTTGTCCTTTATGTATGTCCTAAATTTCAGGCGCTGTCCTTTATCTTTAAAATTGATGAGTTTTGTCCTTAATGTTTGCAAATATTGCACGTTACGTCCTTTATGGAAAACTCAGTTATATTTTTCAGTTAAATGAAGGCATGTGCAGGGCACATGAGGGTAGAAATGTAATTTCAACTGCCATTTATCTTTCCCCCTTTAATTATAACAAGATCTGCCCTCATTCATTCACCTACTTCACATTGATCATCCCTCATCTTTCATTTCTAGGGTTTTAGACACTGTAAAAAAAGACGATCAAGATTCCGATGTCGCAGACTGAAGAAGGCTGGTATGTCAGGGATAATCTTGACACTGAAAGTGTCGTTGAACTGTATGGTAAGTTACAAACCCTAGCTTCGATTTTGGGATAAAATGTTGTGGTTTTTGTTGATCATCAGTTGATTAATAACATAAATGTTGAAAATTTGCAGATGGTTTTCCCAATTTCTTTAGCATTTGCATTCATCATGGTGGTAGGCTTACATCACCTCCTGGATGCACATATGTAGGAGGCAAGATCAGTTATGTTGACTTGATAGATATTGATAAGTTTTCCATTCATGAAGTCGATCGTATGCTTGATCAGTTAGGGTATAATAGCTTGAACCCAATGTATTACCAGTTTTTGAATCCTGAAAAGACCCTAGATGATGGTCTTGAACACCTAAGCAGTGATCAAGACTGTCTCAACTTGGCCAGGTATGTTGAAATGCACAAGATAATCCATGTATATACCACTCATGGCTTGAAAAACATGAAGAAACTGTTTAGCTCACCTAGTAAACCTCCTAGACCTAGCATCACCATTGAAGAAATAGATGAAATTGGACCATATGCCATAGTTCCTAATCCTATGAGTGGAAATGTAAATGTTGGACATAATATTGACTATGGTGAATCCAGCAGTAAGGTGCTAGTTAGTCCAGCATTTGTTGAGACTGAAGTGAATGTCAATGAGGATAGGGATGTTAGTGAGGGTAGGGATGTTAGTGAGGATAGGGATGTTACTGAGGGTAGGGATGTTAGTGAGGATAGGGATGTTACTGATGATAGGGATGGTAGTGAAGGTAGGAGTGATAATGATAGTGATTACATAATGGATGAAAAGAATACTATGAGTGATCATGAAGTGGACATGAGTGACTATAGGGCTAATGTTGATATGGAAGTTGAGGACAACATTAATGAACACAGGAATGTTGATGAAGACATGGAAGGGGATGTATTAGATAATGACAAGTTTAACAGTGGTTCTGAATCTGATGATAATCATACAGGCACCAGGAAACATTTGCTGCACCAAATAAGAAGATCAACTGAGAATTTGGTAAACTTTTACCTTGGGCAGGTGTTTGCCAACAAGCAACAAGCTAAAAAGCTGATAAAAAAACATGTTGTTGAAACTAGAAGGATTATAAAGATTATCAAAGATGACCACAGCAGGGTTAGGGCAGTCTGTCAAGGCTCAAAACCAGACTTTGAGGTAGATGATAATGGGGTGCATGTCAGCCAAGCCAAAGGTAAAGAAAAAAGTGTTGAGATGGATAAAAGTGAAGACAAGGGGAAAAAAGGTAAGAAAAAAAAAGGGGAAGGGGGTTTCTGTTGAAAAGAATAAAGACACAGGGACCAATCAGAAAAAAGTTGAAATAAATGTGGGTGGTAGGGGGAATAGGACAAACCCCCATCAATATCAATGTCCTTGGGTCTTGTTGATTTCAAAAGAAAAAAATGCTGAAACCTGGGTGGTCAAAACCCTAATTACTGACCACACATGTATTACAACCAGGAAGCATTATGCATGTACTTCAAAGTTCCTGTCACAAGAGATGCTAGAGCAGATTGAAGAGAACCCAGAAATACCAATTAAGGCTGTACAAGAACAGTTTCAAAGGAGGTTTTCAGTTGGAGTTTCAAGAATGAAGGCTTATAGGGCTAAGTGCATAGCCAAGAAGCATATCGAAGAAGACTATGCTGAATAGTATACACTCTTGAGGGACTATGCTGAACTGTTAAGATTGAGGTTGATGCTAATCCAGATCCAGGGAATAATACCAGACAATTTAGAAGGATATATGTGTGTTTGGCTGCATTAAAGCAGGGGTTCAAAGCAATTGGAAGGGATTTCTTAGGTCTAGATGGTGCATTCATGAAAGGACCATTCCCAGGGCAACTGTTAAGTGCAGTGGGTGTTGACTGCAATAATGGGATCTACCCTGTTGCTTATGCAATAGTGGAATCTGAAAACAAAGAGTCATGGACTTGATTCTTAGAGATTTTAGGTGATGATCTTGGTTTAGGCATTTACTCAAATTTTACTTTCATAAGTGATAGACAAAAGGTACTGTCTTTTACTTTGTTAACTGTCTTTTACTTTGTTAACTGTCTTTTACTTTGTTAACTGTCTTTTAATTGCAATATATTGTGCAGGGGATACTTCCTGCAATCTCAAAACTGTTTCCTTGTGCCGAGCATCGATACTGTCTTCGCCACATACATGAAAACATGAAAGTTACTTTCAAAGGAGATCTTTACAAGGATAAGCTTTGGAACTGTGCTTGTGCAACAACAGTCCCAGAATTATCAGTTGCTATGGACGACTTGAAGGCTTTCAACAAGAAAGCTCACTTATGGTTGTCAAAGATTCCTCCTTTACATTGGTCAAGGGCTTATTTTTCAGGTATTTTTGTTTTTTGTTTTTCAAGGTCACTTATGTATTCATTTCTTCACTTATGTATTCATTTGTTCCTACTTTTGGCATAGGGAGGGTTGTTTCTGATATAGTGCTTAATAATATGTGTGAGGTTTTCAATGGAAAGATAGTAGAAGGCAGGGACAAGCCTATCATATCAGCCCTTGAATACATAAGGGAGTATCCAATGAGGAGAATAGTAACTGTGTTGAACGTAATTGAGAGAAGTGAAGGCTTGCTTACACCCAAGGCAACAGAACTTTTTGAAGGGATCAAAAGAGATGCAACCGCTTACCATGTTCAGTGGAATGGGGGGATTTGTATCAGGTTAGTTGAAAGCCAAATCATGCTCGTGTAGTGAATTTGACTGCAAGGACATGTAGTTACAGAGCCTAGGAGATAACAGGTAACTCACTCTTCATTTTTTGAAGTTGTTAACTGGATGTTTGTCTAAAGGTTGAATATGTTTTATAGGAATTCCATGCAGACATGCTGTGGCTGCAGTTTGGGAGAAAGCTGCTAATGGGGGCAGGGTGGGTGCTTTGGAGAGTTAGGTACATCCGGTTCATACAATGGAGAGGTGGAAACATGTGTACTCTTTTAGGGTGAACCCTATCAATGGTAGGACTTTATGGAAAAAGGGTACATGCTCCTACAACGCATGCTCCTACAACGATTACACCCCCAAAACATCACACCCAGGTTGGAAGACCCAAGAAATTGAGGAAAAGATCAGCTGTGGAGCTTGAAGAGATGACCCAGTCAGGAAGGTTGTCCAAAAAGCACACTAAAGGAGCATGTTCAAAGTGTAAGAAGACTGGACATAATTCCAGGACTTGCAAGGGTCAAGGTGAACCTGTCAACACTGGTAAATCAGGGAAGAGTGGCAAGGCAGGGAAGAAAAGGAAGGCAGCAACAAACTAAACCTCTTTTATGTCTTTTGAACTTGTTTTATGTCTTTTGGAAATGTTGGTTGCTACTATTTAGATGTTTGTGAACTTCTTTATGTCTTTTGGGTTGTTACTATTTAGATGTTTGTGGAATGTTGGTAGTATTTGGAACATGAATCAGGTTTGGTTATAATATGGTAAGTGTTTGGTCATTTTGTTTTGGTTATAAACTGCACATGGTTTGTGGTAATTTTGTTTTGGTTATAAACTGCACATGGTTTGTGGTCATTTTGTTTTGGTCACTTTGTTTTGGTTATAAACTACACATGTTTATGGTCAGTTTACATTATGGTCTGTTTGGCTTGTTTAGATGTCAATTGCTGCACTTTGTTTTGGTCAGTTTACATCTTATCAAATTACATCTGCACTTTGTTATGGTCTGTTTGGCTTGTTTACATTATGGTCAGTTTACATCTTGTCATATTACATCTGCACATAACATATAACAAACTAAAAAGGCATAAAATACATCACAAACTTAGATCTTGTCATTCAAAATTAGATCTTGTCATTTTACACATACTGCACATCATGTATACCAGCCTAAAATGCCATAACATACATCACAAAACAAATCCAACTAAAAACCAAATACTTTTTCAATTTTCTTGATTTTGCTTCAACTTTCATGTTCTCTTGTTGCAGCTTAATGTTTTCTTCTTCCAGAATCATGTTCTCTTGTTGCAGCTGCATCTTCTCCGATTCCAAGTTGTTCTTAGCCCTAAGCAATCCAGGTATGATATCTATGCACCTTTGGCACCTTTGCTGATCGAACCATCCAATAAATGGACAATTTGAACCCTACATTTGACCAAATCAAAACATTAAAATCACAAAAGACATTACCTTATCTAATCGATGAACCCTAATTTTGAAGAAGATGAAAGACTACCTGGACAGGACAAGAATAAAAACAGCGACCAGGATTCTTCTTTGTCCATGAAGTTTGTATAATAGCTTCCCTTCCACAATGGCAGTTGACCATGGCGAATATTGTCACGGCCCCCGACTCGGTTTGACCCGTTTCAGGAGCCGCGGGACAGAAATCCCGTGGTATTTAATTAACAGCGGAAGTTTTCATCAGGATCTTTTAAAACTGAAATATTTCCCGATTATTTTATTTCACAACTCGGGATAAAACCCGGTAATTTACAATCTTGAGATTTCACGAAGAAATCTTTTATTTTACAAAACATGTTTCTTTATTTTATACTGAGCCACTTCCTTAAGCTTGTAGTGCTTCTCGGCACTTTTCCTGGATCACAACAGATCACCTGAAACATGTTTGAAAAAGGTTTTGTCAGCGGGAAATACTGAGTGAATCATTCTATTTATGAAAATGACTCGGTTCTTATAATTTACAGTATTAAGAGAGATTACAATGTTTCCAGATATCAAACCAACTACCCACAGTACTTGTCACTCGAACATCCATCGGTAGCCTCTTCGCCCGATGGTGTCTGTGACTATGGTCATATCACTCATTGGCTAACTCGTTGTCCAATAGTGATGGTTATCAAGTAATGTATACAAAACCCCACATACCGGCTGTAACTTGGTGATTACATAAACTTAATCACTGTAATTATAACCTTTGACAATAAACATGATTTTGTAAACAAATTTGATAAAAAGAGAATGACTCACATTGCAGATTTAATTTGAACAGAGCCTAGCCTACTAATTAGCCTTTTAACCTAATTTAATAACAGGCACACAATTCGGTTAGTAACTTAATACAGCATTTACGATAACTCACGAGATCAACCCTCACAACGAATGACAAAGTGCTATGCTTAAACATCCATCGAATTAACGACTAATGACAAAGCATCACCCTAATGTGGGCAGCACTTAAACATCCATTGAGTACATTAATCGATCGGAAAATGAATCGTAACAGCGATCGAGTTATTACCCGGATTGCGGCGTCGATTAGTGAATCGTGTGTGTTAATTGTGGTAAACAGAGCATAACTCAGTGCCTAAAACGAATTTCTTCGTCGAACGAACAACAGAATGCAAGTGCCAGGCCCTTCTATTTATACCCAAAATTTGCACCTCCCGCTAGTCGCGGAAGAATCCGTGGCACGTGCCGCGTGTCGCCTGAGGTGACATTTTTAGGGTAGGGTAGGTACGTGTCCAACTAGCTCAGGTGAGTCGACAATTCGTTAAAATTCAATTTCCACGTAAATCTGTAAAGATAATATCAACTAGGTTTTACCCCCCCTGAGTTTTAGGGGCCCTGATCCTGATTCTGATTGTTCTAAAAATTTTAGGGTTTGTTCAGAATCACTTGGGTTTCTTAATTAGGGTTTCCTATTGGACAAATTAATTTAATAAATATGAATTTTGATGAGAGTTGTTACATTCTCCCCACCTTAATAAAAATCTCGTCCTCGAGATTTACTGGAACAATTGAGGATACTTTCGCTTCATTTCTGATTCCAGTTCCCAAGTGTATTCGGGTCCTCGTTTCGAATCCCACTTAACTTTAACTAGCACTAGTCGTTTGTGCTTGAGAAACTTCACTTTCCTATCTTCTATCTGAAGAGGTTTCTCAACAAATTTTAACTTTTCGTTTACCTTTATATCTTGGAGAGGTACTACCAAAGATTCGTCTGATAGACATTTCTTGAGATTGGATACATGATATACATCATGTACTCCAGCTAACTCTTCTGGTAGTTGTAACCGATAAGCAACTGGTCCTATACGTTGGATCACTGGAAATGGTCCTATGTACCTTGGGCTTAGCTTTCCTTTCTTACCGAATCTAACAACTCCTTTCCAAGGGGAAACTTTCAACAGTACTCTGTCTCCAACTTGGAATTCTAACGGCTTACATCTATTGTCTGCATAACTCTTCTGGCGATCCCGAGCAGTTTTCAGTCTTTCCTTGATTTGAGTAATCTTATCAGTCGTCTCTTGCACTATTTCAGGACCTGACAATTGATTTTCTCCTATTTCTGCCCAACAAACTGGAGTTCTGCACTTTCATCCATATAGTGCTTCAAATGGGGCAGTTTCAATACTTGAATGATAACTATTGTTATAGGAGAATTCAATTAATGGTAAGTGATCATCCCAATTCCCACCAAAATCTATTACACATGCTCTAAGCATGTCTTCTAGAGTTTGGATCGTCCTTTCACTTTGCCCGTCTGTTTGTGGATGATATGCCGTGCTTAGGTTTAGTTGAGTTCCCATTGCTTGCTGGAAACTTTTCCAGAAATGAGAAGTGAAACGACTATCCCTATCCGAAACAATGGAGAGTGGAACTGTGGCACCCAACTGATTTCGCAATCCTGTTTTATGTGGTGCAGTTATCTGGATGCTTAGTGATGGTGTGTAATGCTTGATTACTATTTGAGTAGTATTACATATGGTTTAGTTTAATTAGAATTTCTATCGCTTCACTCTTCTGTGCTTACTTGTCAAATTTCGGGACGAAATTTCTTTCAAGTTGGGGATGATGTGACAACCCGAACTTTCGAGGTCAGTGACGCTAATCTGCGCCGTTACAACTTCGTTAAACTTAAACGTAACGTGTAATAGTTTTGTTATTAGTTTACACCTATGTTTTGGGCCGCTTTTATCTCTAAACACGTAAATAAGTCTAAGTGGATCACGTTTATGCATGGGCTTAGCAAAGCTCAAACGGGATTAAGTGGGCCTATATATATATATATATATATATATGTCGAGTGTATGTCTGGACCGCCCCAAAACTTGTGAAGCCCGCATGTTGTCAGCCCAAGTGTATGGGCTTAAGCCCACTTCGGCTAGCCTGCTGTGACCACCCTAGACTTTCACCATTTATTATACGTAATTGGATCCTTGTTTATTATCTCTAGACTCAAAAACAAAACCCTATTTCACCAAAGAGTGCGTACGGCTGGAGAAAACCCCCTCCCTCATCGATGCAATATCCTATTCAGTCAACACCTTATCCAGTCGAGCTCTTGGTTAGTGAATTTATGTTACGTAATTCTTAGTTCATAATTGATGAAATTGTCATATTTGATTCTGTTTAATAAAAGTGGATGTGTATGTGTTATAAAGACATAACGTGATGACATAGTAGATGATGGATGTTAATCTGATTTATAATCTGATTTATATGATTAGTATGTATAGATTGCTATTCATGATTTATAAAGAGTTGAAATCATATTATAACAGTTGGTTAAGTAGATGATGGATGTTACATGATAATCGTGATTATGATTTCGGTTGATATTAGTCATCGGATTTATCAGGGGACGGGTTAAGTGTTGAGCTATGTAATAATTGAAACATAACCCTTGGGCCGGGTAGGAATGGGCCGCACCCAAGAAACAGAAATATTACACGAAACAATTACATTGGGTTATGATCCGTAAAGTCGGGTGTGTAGTAAAGGTTAACGATTATGTTTGATAAATCATCATGTCATTAAGTCGGGCTATATGTTACAAATGTGCTATTTGATCGATGAACGTTAGTTGCGTACCGTTAACTTACCAAAGATGTTCGACATGATTCTGTTTAGGTTAGATGATTGTATGATAGTAATCTAAGGAATGTTGTGAAGTTCGGATGTCGATTTGTTTGATGTGATTATAACCAGTTAGATCCGATCCGATTCAATGTGATGTTAATCAGATTAATTAATCGAGTTGCATGATCAATTGTTGTTGTTTGGATTAACTGATAGATTAGGGTGTTTGACAATGATGAGGGTGAATAAGATAGATAACAGTTTTGTATAAAAGTTGGGTGATGTTGTTCGAACAGTTAGTGATAATGGAATATTATATGGAATGCTATGTGATCAATATTATAATGATATCGATAATGGTAATATATATGTTTATACATGCAGACTAATGGGTTGTTAGGTTCACATAGAATGATGGTAAATAGAAGTCCACGTGACTTCTGATGATGATTTGATTCATTAACTAGAACCCAAAGTCATATCCACTAAAGTCAGCCGCCACTTTATGTATATATGTCGGCCCAAAAAGGGCAGCCCATGTGATGTCTTCACTGATGATGATCTACTATTGTGTTTATCATTATTAGAATAATGAATCAAAATCATGCAATGCAAGGCTATGATTATGAATCAGTATGTGTGAGCTAAATGCCTAAGATGTATTATGAGATCATGTGCATACTCTACAAGATGTTAATTTCGTGATGTAAGTACTCGTGAACTAATTGTTAATGGTAATCGTGTTAGGACTTGGTTGTCCAACTGGGAACGGGTAAAGTATCAAAACATACCGAGCAAATCTAAGGTGAGTTCACTACATTCGAGCATGCGTCCCAGTGGTTGGGGACAGTCAGTGGTTTGGGTAAAAACGGGTATATTGGTTAATATTCTCACCTATCATTTTTGTAAGTCCCTTATCGGGTATTAGTTGGTAGCGCTACTTAGGTTTGGCACCCTCACACCGCTCCTGGATAGGACGGATGTGAACTAATGACCCAGTCGGGCCCAGTACTAGATAGGAGTACGTGGGAAGGGCAGTCATGTATTTCAGGAGCCGTCTTGTTCAGAAATGAGATATTAACAATATTACTTGCATTTGTCAGTGAACTGTTTTACATACAACGGGTAACAAACATTTTCTAAAACTGTGAACTCGCCAGCTTTGTCTGATACACTTGTTACATGCTCGCAGGTCGTTAGGTACTTGGGAACAGGAACTTGCTGGCTGGAGGGCGTGAGTGGTCATGGTTGCATTGATGGGTTTATTTATCAAACATTTATTTCTTATGATTGATCGAAAAGTATTTACATTATGTTACATTAACGCTTCCGCTGAACTTGTGGTTTTTGAATAACTTATGATTGGAATTTTGTCATTATTAATTAATGGAACGTTATTTTAAACTTATGATTCAATGTAATTAGTGGCTCACTGCTAGTGGTCACACGCCTAACAGGGACACTCCCTAGGTGGTATTTTGAGGGTGTGACAGTTTGGTATCAGAGCCACTGGTTATAGTGAACTTGGTTTAAAAATGTTTTTATAAAACCAGACTATAACCGAACAAGTTCTGAATACGACCATGACACTCAGCTCCAGACTGCAAGGTTCGTCTCTCGTATACTCATTGTACTGCATAACTAGTGAACACTTACATATGATATTGCATGAGATTGCACGTCTAGCACAATAGTACGAATTCATGTATCACCTGCCTCTGTTATGTGTATGATAGGGTGGTATTTCCCTAAACATTCATGACCCACGTTACGTGATGCTCTTTGATTTCCACTCGAGTTGGAGGAACCATTTGACATGAGTTAAGAGGAACTGAGATGAGCATGCAAATCACAGTGTTATTGTGGGTGCACACATAATAACAATGTGGGGTGCATGCGAGTCCCAGTGAGGCTTAACAAGTGAAAAAGGGGTTCCGTTCCATTATTTGATCGATGTGAAACACAACAGTCTATAAGAGTCATATCAGTGATTGTCTCTTACTTGAACGTGATCTTTTCACTCCTCTCTGAATCCTTTCGAATCTCGATGCTATCGATCTTACCTGAACACCCATCTGAACGCCTAGCGAACTGTGTAGAATGTTAGGTGCTTGTACGGACATCCCTGAGTGGGGTGTTGCAACGACAATGATTGGTCTATACCTTTCTCACTTTTCTTTGTTGCTGGAACTCAACGTATTGATGTCTTAAATCCCGAAGTGCGATCACTTCTGCAACACTATCGCAACATACCATGTATTACTTAGTCAACTTGCAAGAACGATGGACAAGAGGGTAAACGTAGTACTTTACTGGCTTCAGCATTTGAACGACCCTAGTTACCGACAGCGAACCTCAGCGAATTGACTCCAACCGAATCCTTAACCCTAGTCAGCGACTTATGGGAGTCAACTTTTACAAATTAATCGGGACATAACGATGACAATTAACCATGGTGTGGAATGTGTAACTGCCAGCACAATGAGTAGCGCCTTAGAACGTGGCATGGAATGTGAAAAGATGGACTCTGTTGGTGGAAGATTGTAGGGCTTCGTTTCAAGCAACGGCATTAGAGGCAACAGTCTCGACAACATCAAGGTGCTCGTAATCGTAGCCTACCGTATGGAAACAAAGGTGACTTTGACAAGGATTGACTATTATTAAGTCAAATGACGACAACCAAGGGAACGACGGCAGTACTGGAAATTCTCGTGACGAAAACAACACTGGAAATGAAGCTCATGGAAGGACATTTAGTATTGGCATAGGTTATACCAGGCGTAATAGCAACACGATAGCTTGGATGGGTAGCTATTCGCTTCGTCTCTGTTCTGTTTAACCCCGATGCTTCTTGAAACTAAACCTGATGTGGAATCGGCTGATGACAAGTCAAATGGAGTCTCATATGCTCGTTAGAGTATACACACGACCTGGTGAGACGAGTGTTCGACGTCGACCTTCCTTCTACTATCCTCGAGGGTTACAACGCAGTAGTTAGTGTGACTTGGTTATCCATGAATCACGCAGATATACCCAGTGAGGAGAAAACTTTGTGTGCAGAATCGTTATTTGTTCTAAAGCATCAGAGTAGTGCAAAGGTTAGCGCCATTACAGATGTGAAGGCCAGAAGTGCCTACGGAGGGATTACTCCGCTGTGTTAACAACCGTTACTAATGCCAAGGTTGAGGGAAAAGAGGATCGAGGATCCACCAATTGTTTGTGAACCCTCTCGGTTTGTTACTCGAGGAACTTTCGGGCTTACTTCCACAACTGTTAGGCAGAATCTCAGTTTAATCTCACGCCAGAAGCAGTCTTGATAGCTCGTACTTCATACCGTCTTGCACCAGGAGGGTTGCAAGAACTGTCTAGTCAACTTC
Organism: Helianthus tuberosus; assembly: GCA_030545235.1. Taxonomy (NCBI): domain Eukaryota; kingdom Viridiplantae; phylum Streptophyta; class Magnoliopsida; order Asterales; family Asteraceae; genus Helianthus; species Helianthus tuberosus. Next base: position 13,481 of record JARYGA010051168.1, read on the forward strand.
AGGAACTACCTGGTGGGAGTTTAGCAATCTAGCTCCTTGCTCTGGGGAGCCCGAACTCTATTGTGGAAACGAAGGACAAGTCCTTTCGTACGCGTACAGACTACCCCAAGGTGGCAATCATAGACCGTCACCCTCTATCTCGCATCAACAACCTGCTTGACCCGCTGCAATGATCAAGCTTCTATTCGGAAACCGACTTAAGATCAGACTGTCACTTGATGGAAGACTCAGGGAAGGATGACTTCTAACACGGCGTTACAGGCACAGTACGGCCACTACGATTTTCTGTTCTCGTTGTTTAAAGTTACCCAACACACCAGCAGCCTTAGGGATCACATGAGTAGTATGTGCCAACCCCATCTAGCCAGATTCGCCAACCGTGTTTATCTATGACGTTTTGAATCACTTCCAGGAGAAAGGAGCACCATGAACGGCACTTGTATTTCATCGTAGAGCTTCTAGGGGAGGAACACCTACGTGCGAAGTCTACCTAAGTGTGACTTCAGGATTCGGGAAGTACACATTTTTGTCATATAAACAACGAAGTGGGAATACACGTGGATCTCGCTAAGATCCATTTTGATAGAAACTGATCAACGTCAAAGATCCCTTCGAGGATACAGGAATTTCTTGGTCTCACTAGATGCAATCGCAGCTTAACCACAAGATTTTCGAAGGTCGCGCAGCTTAAATCTCTTTAGCACAGCAGGGTGCTGTGTTCGTGAAAGACAAAATAGGAGGACATCTTTTCAGCTTTCGAATTCCAACTCTGCAATGCACAGAGCATCGACTTACCCGAGGGTACGAGTGATTTAATGGTGTACCATGATGGTCCAAGTCAGAGTCCCAGTTACACGCCGATTGCAACACGAGAGGGTGAAGACTTACGTGATGAAGCTACGAAGAGGAACTGCACGACACACAATCTACGATGGAAACCGTGGTCTTTGGATTTGAGATGGAGGCATTACTTGGACGGTACCGAATGCACTACTTAGACCGATCACAAGGGCCTCCCGTATACCTGGGTTTCGAAAGAGCTAAAACAGTTAATGGCATCGCTGGATGGAACTTTTGGATGATTACGACTGTGAAACTTGAATGGGCACGGGTTTTGCAGCTCACTATCGACTCTAACCTACCTGATCAGACTCGCTCTGTTCAAACTGGAGAACTGAAGGAAGAAGATTTTCAAGTTGAATCCAAGCTGGGCATGGAGAAGCAACCTTTGACAGATCGGATGATATTCGCCACCTTAAGGAGCGAACGGGGATCTAATTATATGGCAACTTTTGGGAACTTATGTTGAGCAAGCATACTGGCTACGATATTCTAACCGTCTGGATTATGATGAGAGATGTTGGGATCTATAAATCTTGCACTAGTGATCGGGCATGAAGGCCCACCTAGTAATGTTTGTGACTAATGTTTGACTTGTGGGAGGGTCAAGGTGGAATATCAGCATCGTTTGGGAACAGACTACCACGGATTTTGTCACTGGACTACCTGGAACTCAGAACGGAAATAATTTCACTTGAGTGCTCGTTGATTGTTGCATGTAATCGGTGCACTTTCTCGCAAACAAGGAAGATTGTCAAGTCTTCGCATCCTCTAAATAACTATTTGTGGAGGGCGGTTTTAGGCACGAGGTGCCAACTTCTGTTACCTCTAATTTTGGGCTATACCCGGTTATGTTAGGCATTATACAACACTCTTGGCTCACGTATAGACATGAGCATTACTCTGTATCATAGGACAACGGTTGGAGTCAGCGAACCTCTGAAGACATGATGCAAGCATGTATGTGAATGACTTAGTAAAAATTTGAAAAGGACACCTACTATGGTTGGCTTTACTGCAACAACTACCATTCTAGCATTCAGGCAGCTCTGGCTGAAACATCGCATGGACGATAATGCCAATCTCATTGTTGGACTAGGGAGGGTGATAACCTAATCGCAGATCCAGGATTTGTACTCGAACCCCTTGGGAAGCTGTTAAGCTTAGGAAACGCTGGAAGTTCGCTGTGGGCGAACGTATCATAATCAAAAGTCTCACCCTGGAAGGGTGCGGTACGCTATGGGAAACGTGGCCAGCTTAGTTTGCGGTACACTGGGACATTTGGATTCTAGAACGGATTGATGATATGGCTCACGAACTCGAGTTACCTGACGAATTAGGTAACGTACACGATGTCATTTATGTCTCGAACCTAAAGAAGCGTCTGTTCGACGCGACACTTGTGATACCCTTGTTGAGGAACCCACTGTTAACATAGTCGAATTTCAATCGTGAGAGTCCGTTGGAACTCAAGACGTGGACCGAAGTTCCCGTGAGAACGCAAAGATCAGGTGAAGCTCTGTTATCCCCAATTGTTCAAACGGTGGAATCAACTTTTGATATCATTGGCGAATTTCTGGACGAAATTCCCTTTCAAGTTGGGGATGATGTGGCACCCAACTGATTTCGCAATCCTGTTTTATGTGGTGCAGTTATCTGGATGCTTAGTGATGGTGTGTAATGCTTGATTACTATTTGAGTAGTATTACATATGGTTTAGTTTAATTAGAATTTCTATCGCTTCACTCTTCTGTGCTTACTTGTCAAATTTCGGGACGAAATTTCTTTCAAGTTGGGGATGATGTGACAACCCGAACTTTCGAGGTCAGTGACGCTAATCTGCGCCGTTACAACTTCGTTAAACTTAAACGTAACGTGTAATAGTTTTGTTATTAGTTTACACCTATGTTTTGGGCCGCTTTTATCTCTAAACACGTAAATAAGTCTAAGTGGATCACGTTTATGCATGGGCTTAGCAAAGCTCAAACGGGATTAAGTGGGCCTATATATATATATATATATATATATGTCGAGTGTATGTCTGGACCGCCCCAAAACTTGTGAAGCCCGCATGTTGTCAGCCCAAGTGTATGGGCTTAAGCCCACTTCGGCTAGCCTGCTGTGACCACCCTAGACTTTCACCATTTATTATACGTAATTGGATCCTTGTTTATTATCTCTAGACTCAAAAACAAAACCCTATTTCACCAAAGAGTGCGTACGGCTGGAGAAAACCCCCTCCCTCATCGATGCAATATCCTATTCAGTCAACACCTTATCCAGTCGAGCTCTTGGTTAGTGAATTTATGTTACGTAATTCTTAGTTCATAATTGATGAAATTGTCATATGTGATTCTGTTTAATAAAAGTGGATGTGTATGTGTTATAAAGACATAACGTGATGACATAGTAGATGATGGATGTTAATCTGATTTATAATCTGATTTATATGATTAGTATGTATAGATTGCTATTCATGATTTATAAAGAGTTGAAATCATATTATAACAGTTGGTTAAGTAGATGATGGATGTTACATGATAATCGTGATTATGATTTCGGTTGATATTAGTCATCGGATTTATCAGGGGACGGGTTAAGTGTTGAGCTATGTAATAATTGAAACATAACCCTTGGGCCGGGTAGGAATGGGCCGCACCCAAGAAACAGAAATATTACACGAAACAATTACGTTGGGTTATGATCCGTAAAGTCGGGTGTGTAGTAAAGGTTAACGATTATGTTTGATAAATCAGCATGTCATTAAGTCGGGCTATATGTTACAAATGTGCTATTTGATCGATGAACGTTAGTTGCGTACCGTTAACTTACCAAAGATGTTCGACATGATTCTGTTTAGGTTAGATGATTGTATGATAGTAATCTAAGGAATGTTGTGAAGTTCGGATGTCGATTTGTTTGATGTGATTATAACCAGTTAGATCCGATCCGATTCAATGTGATGTTAATCAGATTAATTAATCGAGTTGCATGATCAATTGTTGTTGTTTGGATTAACTGATAGATTAGGGTGTTTGACAATGATGAGGGTGAATAAGATAGATAACAGTTTTGTATAAAAGTTGGGTGATGTTGTTCGAACAGTTAGTGATAATGGAATATTATATGGAATGCTATGTGATCAATATTATAATGATATCGATAATGGTAATATATATGTTTATACATGCAGACTAATGGGTTGTTAGGTTCACATAGAATGATGGTAAATAGAAGTCCACGTGACTTCTGATGATGATTTGATTCATTAACTAGAACCCAAAGTCATATCCACTAAAGTCAGCCGCCACTTTATGTATATATGTCGGCCCAAAAAGGGCAGCCCATGTGATGTCTTCGCTGATGATGATCTACTATTGTGTTTATCATTATTAGAATAATGAATCAAAATCATGCAATGCAAGGCTATGATTATGAATCAGTATGTGTGAGCTAAATGCCTAAGATGTATTATGAGATCATGTGCATACTCTACAAGATGTTAATTTCGTGATGTAAGTACTCGTGAACTAATTGTTAATGGTAATCGTATTAGGACTTGGTTGTCCAACTGGGAACGGGTAAAGTATCAAAACATACCGAGCAAATCTAAGGTGAGTTCACTACATTCGAGCATGCGTCCCAGTGGTTGGGGACAGTCAGTGGTTTGGGTAAAAACGGGTATATTGGTTAATATTCTCACCTATCATTTTTGTAAGTCCCTTATCGGGTATTAGTTGGTAGCGCTACTTAGGTTTGGCACCCTCACACCGCTCCTGGATAGGACGGATGTGAACTAATGACCCAGTCGGGCCCAGTACTAGATAGGAGTACGTGGGAAGGGCAGTCATGTATTTCAGGAGCCGTCTTGTTCAGAAATGAGATATTAACAATATTACTTGCATTTGTCAGTGAACTGTTTTACATACAACGGGTAACAAACGTTTTCTAAAACTGTGAACTCGCCAGCTTTGTCTGATACACTTGTTACATGCTCGCAGGTCGTTAGGTACTTGGGAACAGGAACTTGCTGGCTGGAGGGCGTGAGTGGTCATGGTTGCATTGATGGGTTTATTTATCAAACATTTATTTCTTATGATTGATCGAAAAGTATTTACATTATGTTACATTAACGCTTCCGCTGAACTTGTGGTTTTTGAATAACTTATGATTGGAATTTTGTCATTATTAATTAATGGAACGTTATTTTAAACTTATGATTCAATGTAATTAGTGGCTCACTGCTAGTGGTCACACGCCTAACAGGGACACTCCCTAGGTGGTATTTTGAGGGTGTGACAGGAACTCCATGTAAAGATACAACTTCATCTACATACGACTTTGCCAGTCTTTCCATACTAAAGGTTTCTTTCATAGGTAGAAAGTGAGCAGATTTGGTTAATCGATCCACAATTACCCAAATCGCATCATTACCTTTTCTTGTTTTGGGTAACTTAATAACAAAATCCATTGTTATGAGTTCCCATTTCGATACAGGCATCTCTAATTGTTGTAGCAAACCTGAAGGTTTCTGATGTTCTGCCTTAACTTGTGAACAAGTAAGACATTTAGAAACATATCTAGCTATATCCTTTTTCATGCCTATCCACCAAAAATTCTTTCTTAAATCTTGGTACATCTTATTGTTTCCTGGATGCATAGTATACCTAGATTTATGGGCTTCTTCTAGAATTTTATTTCTTAATTCTCCCTGCTTAGGTACCCAAATTCTACTTTTGTGGAATCTCCAAATTTCATCAGCTCCTTGCTCTAATTCTTTTATTCGTCCCTTCATTCCTTCAGCATCATCTTGGATTGTTGTTTCCTGAACATTCTTTATTTGTTCCATTAAATCTAATTGTAGATTTAATCTAAGAGCACGAACCCGTCGTTGTTTTTCATAATACTTACGACTTAAGGCATCTGCAACTACATTTGCCTTTCCTTCGTGATACTGAATATCACAGTCGTAGTCACTTAAAATTTCCATCCATCTCCTTTGCCTCATGTTTAACTCTTTTTGCCCGAATATATATCTTAGACTTTTATGATCTGTATAGATAGTAAACTTACTTCCGTACAGATAATGTCTCCAGATTTTCAGGGCAAAAATTACGGCTCCTAATTCTAAGTCATGAGTCGTATAATTTTCTTCGTGCTTTTTCAACTGTCTTGAAGCATACGCAATTACCTTCTTGCGTTGCATAAGCACACATCCAAATCCTAGTTTTGAAGCATCACAATATACTTCAAAATCTTCAGTTCCTTCTGGTAAGGCTAAGATTGGAGCATTGGTTAATTTATGTTTCAAAATTCTAAAGGCTTCTTCTTGTTTAGGTCCCCAATCAAACTTAACTGCTTTACAGGTTAGCTTAGTTAATGGTACAGCTTTCTTGGAAAAATCCTTAATAAACCGTCTATAATAGCCAGCTAAACCTATAAAACTTCTAATTTCCATTGCAGTTTGTGGAACCTTCCAATTGGTAATTGCCTCTATTTTAGCAGGATCTACATGAATACCTTCGTGATTCACCATGTGTCCTAAGAATTGCACTTCTTGCAACCAAAATTCACACATTGAGAATTTGGCGTAAAGCTTTTCTTTTCTTAACAAAGTTAAGAGTAAATGCAAGTGCTGACAATGTTCGTCCTGACTTTTTGAATAAATAAGTATATCATCTATGAAGATAATTACAAATTTATCCAAATACGGTTTACAGATCCTATTCATCATGTCCATGAATGCTGCAGGTGCATTCGTTAACCCAAAGGGCATGACTGTAAACTCGTAATGACCATACCTAGTTCTAAAAGCAGTCTTAGGTATGTCCTCTTCTTGTACCTTCAATTGATGATATCCGGAGCGTAAATCTATCTTAGAAAAATATCTAGCTCCTTGAAGTTGATCAAATAGATCATCAATCCTAGGTAATGGGTATCGATTCTTAATTGTAACCTTATTCAATTCTCTATAATCGATACACATTCTCATTGAACCATCCTTTTTCTTAACAAACAACACGGGTGCTCCCCAAGGGGATGAACTAGGTTGTATGAATCCTTTACTTAGTAATTCATCTAATTGCTTTTTCAGTTCTAACATTTCTGTGGGTGCTAACCGATAAGGTGCCTTAGCTATCGGTATAGTTCCTGGAATTAGATGAATCCTAAATTCTACCTCCCTATCTGGTGGTAATCCTGGTAATTCTTTTGGGAATACTTCTGGGTATTCTGAGACTACAGGAATTTCCTTAAATTCTTTTCCTTTAGTACTAATGACTACTGAAATCATATATACTATTCCTTGTTTTCGTTCATAATTAGCAACTTTCATTACTGATATGAACTTCATAGGTTTACGTGGTTTATCTCCTGTAATCACAATTACTTCTCCGGTGGGTGCCTGAATTTCTATAGAGTTCTTATCACAGAGAATTCGAGCATGGTTGGCTACTAACCAATCCATTCCTAACACAACATCGAATTCAGCTAATTTCATAGGTAACAGATTTGCAGAAAATTTATGACCTAAAAGTCCTATTTCTATATTTTGCAAAACCTTATCTATTTTAACTGAATTCCCATCAGCTGTTTCGACTGTAAAAAGCTGCCTAATGTTGGTTAAGGGTATATTAAGAGCTTGGCAGAATGAAGTATTGATAAAACTTTGGTTTACACCAGAGTCAAGTAATACTTTGGCGTAAATGTTGTGAACTAGGAACGTACCAGCTATCACATCTGGAATCATCTCGGCTTCCTGAGTGGTTAACTGAAAGGCTCGGACATTCTTCTTAGTAGCTCCATCGGTTGTCTTGGCTTTGTTGTCTGCTGTTTTGACCAATTTAGGACATTCTGGTCTAAAATGTCCCTTTTCTCCACAGTTATAGCAGACTCTTGTTTTCTTTCTGCATTCCTCTTCACGATGTCCTACCATTTTACAAAAATTGCAGGTTACATTACATCTTCCAAAATGTTTCTTTCTGCAATTCCTGCAAAACGACGGATTTGAAGATTGCCCTGTTCCTCTCTTCTTGAAGCTGTTATTATTACCCATACGAAATCCTTGGGTAATTTTTTGAGCCAGTTCCTTCTTCCTGTTTTCATCTTGCGTGCGTACCAGTTCGTCGGTTAGGGTATTAGCTAATTCCACAGCATCGTCAATCGTACAAGGTCTCGCAGCTTTAACGATGTTACGGATTTCACTAATCAGTCCCCAAATATAGCGAGAAATGAGTACCGGTTCTGGCGAAGCCAGCGTTGGTACCACTCTAGCATATTCAAAGAATGTCGAAGTATAACCGCGACAATCTACACCCATCATTCTATGGTTTAAAAACTTATTTGCCATTTGATCTTTTTCATACTCGGGACAGGATTTTCTTTCTACAAGATTCTTAAATCATTCCCAATTCATGGCATAAGCTATCATTCTTCCTTTTGCTTGTAACACCGTGTTCCACCATTCTAGCGCCCCTTCTTTAAAAAGGTTTGACGCGTACATGACCTGATCATCCTGAACACATTTACTTATGGCAATTACTGCCTCCGTTTATACTATTACTGAAGTTATCTTCAGAAATACGTTTGCTAGGAACGATTTGTTGCGGTTCTATTGGATTTTTAACAGCAGCAACGAATGCTGGAATAGCATTGGCTATCCCTTGAGCAACGATATTTTCTATATCCTGCCTAGTCATATATTGATCCCCCGGTTGTTGCTCAGATTGATTAATCTCATTAACTGGTTCATTATTAGCGCTTTCCATCTGATAATATATATATATATATATATATATATATAATTTATTAGTATCAAATAAATAACAATTACACAAAACAATTATACAGAATTCATAACACCAATATAGCCAAAACTTTTGATTCTCGATTTCCATTTATATTTAATAGTATGCATCAATACACACTATTATCTTACAAAGTTTTATTTGTAGTTATTTTACAGACTGATTTTACTTATTACTATTACACCACTACAGTTCCATAAACCCCCTATCTTTTGTCAGTTGGTATTCTAGTAACGACGTTCCCTCTTATCGTAATTCCAGGAGATCTGTCCCAAAATCTCTTGGATCCTATTCCCAGCATCCACTAGTTCTTTGTCAAAATGGCAGAGTTCATCCATTTTCTCGTTACTCATTGGTGGATTTGGTAAAGGTTCTAGATTGTACTGAGGAAAAAGCTTATAGGGATTGTTTTGTAACTGTATTTCATTAGTCAACCATTCGTCTATTTGCGAGTGGATTGAAAGGTTTGGAATAGCTGGTTCTAAGTTTATTGGTAGTTGTGTTTCAAGAGAATGAATAAAATCATTTTCATTAATCGGCTTAATAGTATCATAGCTTGTCAATATCAGATCTAGCTCTTCCTGAGATGGTAACCCCTCAATTTGCCTAGAGCTTTCCCCAATTTTCATTTTCTTAGGCTTGGGTTTCTTGAGAGGTGAAGCGTTGAATTCTATAGGTTTTTCTATGTCTGGTATGTACCTATTGAAATCTCTGGAAACCTCTATTCTTACCGGATAAAGATTTAAATTCTGAAGAGCGTCAGACAAGTCACTCATGCTGTTTAAATATGCAAAACAATCAAAATTTATTAAGTCAAAATTTTATAATAAAATTTCATAGAAAACCTTTTTTTTAAATATTATTTCATACTGGGTAACTACCAAGACAACTGAAAATTAAAACATACTAAGGTTTACTTATTTATTTACTGAATAAGGTTTCTAGACTGTAGGTAATCTGGGTGCTAAAACTTTAAGTTAGATTATTTTAAAGATTTGTATTTACTGCTACAGTGGCTAGCATATAAAGATCTGCCCATACTGTACACAATTAATCAGATAATAAAACACATAATCACAAAATAGTAATAAAAATTAAGTATTTTCTAAATACTTAATTGGCTTAAATCAGTGGCTCTGATACCACCTTATTTCTGTCACGGCCCCCGACCCGGTTTGACCCGTTTCAGGAGCCGCGGGACAGAAATCCCGTGGTATTTAATTAACAGCGGAAGTTTTCATCAGGATCTTTTAAAACTGAAATATTTCCCGATTATTTTATTTCACAACTCGGGATAAAACCCGGTAATTTACAATCTTGAGATTTCACGAAGAAATCTTTTATTTTACAAAACATGTTTCTTTATTTTATACTGAGCCACTTCCTTAAGCTTGTAGTGCTTCTCGGCACTTTTCCTGGATCACAACAGATCACCTGAAACATGTTTGAAAAAGGTTTTGTCAGCGGGAAATACTGAGTGAATCATTCTATTTATGAAAATGACTCGGTTCTTATAATTTACAGTATTAAGAGAGATTACAATGTTTCCAGATATCAAACCAACTACCCACAGTACTTGTCACTCGAACATCCATCGGTAGCCTCTTCGCCCGATGGTGTCTGTGACTATGGTCATATCACTCATTGGCTAACTCGTTGTCCAATAGTGACGGTTATCAAGTAATGTATACAAAACCCCACATACCGGCTGTAACTTGGTGATTACATAAACTTAATCACTGTAATTATAACCTTTGACAATAAACATGATTTTGTAAACAAATTTGATAAAAAGAGAATGACTCACATTGCAGATTTAATTTGAGCAGAGCCTAGCCTACTGATTAGCCTTTTAACCTAATTTAATAACAGGCACACAATTCGGTTAGTAACTTAATACAGCATTTACGATAACTCACAAGATCAACCCTCACAACGAATGACAAAGTGCTATGCTTAAACATCCATCGAATTAACGACTAATGACAAAGCATCACCCTAATGTGGGCAGCACTTAAACATCCATTGAGTACATTAATCGATCGGAAAATGAATCGTAACAGCGATCGAGTTATTACCCGGATTGCGGCGTCGATTAGTGAATCGTGTGTGTTAATTGTGGTAAACAGAGCATAACTCAGTGCCTAAAACGAATTTCTTCGTCGAACGAACAACAGAATGCAAGTGCCAGGCCCTTCTATTTATACCCAAAATTTGCACCTCCCGCTAGTCGCGGAAGAATCCGTGGCACGTGCCGCGTGTCGCCTGAGGTGACATTTTTAGGGTAGGGTAGGTACGTGTCCAACTAGCTCAGGTGAGTCGACAATTCTTTAAAATTCATTTTCCACGTAAATCTGTAAAGATAATATCAACTAGGTTTTACCCCCCCTGAGTTTTAGGGGCCCTGATCCTGATTCTGATTGTTCTAAAAATTTTAGGGTTTGTTCAGAATCACTTGGGTTTCTTAATTAGGGTTTCCTATTAGACAAATTAATTTAATAAATATGAATTTTGATGAGAGTTGTTACAAATATGAACCCTAAATTGCAATTCTGATCAACCCTAATTTTGAAGGAGAAGAAAGATGAAAGGAATGAGGGCAGATGTTGTTATAAAGAAAGGGGGAAAGACAAATGTCAGGTGAAATTACTTTTCTGCCTTCATGTGCCCTGCACATGACTTCATTTAACTGAAAAATATAACTGGGTTTGCCATAAAGGACGTAACGTGCAATATTTGCAAACATTAAGGACAAAACTCATCAATTTTAAAGATAAACGACAGCGTCTGAAATTTGAGACATACATAAAGGACAAAACTTGTAATTTACTCATAACTATATTTATAATATATGACTCCCTAATATTAAACGTTTGAAATAAATATAAAAATTATATTTAGTTCGTAAGAGAGTTTAGGGTTGACGTTTGAAATAATATAACTAATTATAGTTATATTTATTTTTACACAAGTTATCGGTTTTTGTTAACTAGTAACTCGCGTTGTAAAGCATCGCCAAAATAAGTATACTTTTATACTTATTTTATAAAAATTAACTGAACCTCGATAAACGTCGTCTTTGGAATAAAATCACGTGTCGCATTTCGGATTTTTAGGAAAAACGGACAGAGTTTCCTCTGTTTTTGGAATAACCCGACAACTAGTATGTCGATATATTTTCAAAATTCCGTCAATTCAACAATATTTCAATCATAATTATATAAAAATCTTCTCGTAAAGTTATCGAGTATTCAAAAGAGTACTAGATTAATATTTCAATCACAATATTTCAAAAAAAAAAAAGAGTACTAAATTAATATGTAATCTTGAATTCAAAATAGTCAAGATTCTACGGTTCGAGCTCGGTAAACGCGAAAATAAAGCTAGACTAATGAAATCTATCTAAATGTTTAACGCGCTTGTTAAACGTTACGAAGTCTCACGTTCGACCCGTTGACCATGGTTAACCCGAAGCGAACCAGAATTGACCGTTGATTCGCACTGAATCTGAGTTGACCCGTGTTGACTTGCTTTGACCAAACTTGAACCGAAACCCGTTTGACTTCTATTAACCGAGTTTAACCCGAAACTGAGATCGGACCTATTGAACCAGTTGACTGTGCTTGAACCCAGTTTTGATTCCACCCCAAACTCGATGCTCGAACCCGTGTTCACCCGCCAACATCACTGCCACCATCGTCGGCCGTCGGGAACAAAAAGGAAAAAAAAAGACACACATCAAGTTCCACTGCCGTCGGATAAACCAAAAATAAGAAAAATGAAAAGAGTAAATAAGTAGAATGTGAGGAGCTCACCGGAGCTCTGCTGCCAAATCGAACCGTCGCTGGCCGTCGCCGGAATCCCACCGGCAACACCGTCTCTTTCTCATCTCACTGCTCTGTGGGGTGTGGGTGTGGCTGAAAACGGCGCCCAGATTCACAATCAACATCATTAACAACAACCACAACGTCAGTCATCATCATCTTCGCCGGCAGGTCGCCGGAAAAACGAGATCACCGGAATCCCCGAAAAAAATCAGAACTGTGTAAACCATTAAAGCTACTCGAACTGGAGAGAAATCGCGCTTACCGGGGCTGTCGGAGGTCCGTCGAGGGTCTGTCGGAGCAGCCGCTCCTTCTCCCCCTCTTCCTTTTCACTTTCCTGCATCTCTCTCTCTCGTTCTCGTCGCCGAACGCCGCCACCGGTTGGTGGTGGCCGGCCGTTTACTCGAAGCAATACAGGGACTGTTGGGTGTTTTTGGGATGAATTCGGTCAACAAAAGTGAGGGTTTCATTTCTTGGGTGAGCCGATGAAAGGGAGAGGAAGTTGTGGTTTGAATGGTTAAGAGATGACTAAATGTAAAAAACCAAAAATGAAAGTTTGGAGCTGGTGTGGGATGTCAGCAGAAAGCATGGAATTCCCATGCTTATTTCTTTTTCAGACATGGTTTTATGAATAAAGAATTCATCCCATAATGTTTGAGTGTGTTATTGGATAAGGTCATAGGGTTGGATTGTAGGTTGCTCAGATTTGAGTGAAGTCTATGTACAAAACATGTGACATATTAATATAATATTGAAATTATATATGCCATAATGGGCTTGGCAAAAAGAAACTTTGAGATATGGCTTCTCACATTTATGAAACTTGTATTTTTTTTTTTTACTAAGGGTATCCGGGGCACTCCTCTAAGAGGGGAGTCCCTTCTCTTACGCATAACCAATCTTCGTGTGCCACGTCAACTCCCCTAACACCCCAATTTGATGGCGGCACTCCCCTATTAGGTGACTTGTTTTTTTATTCAAAAAAAATAAAAATAAAGAGAAAACTTTTCATTGGTTGAAAATGAGGCTGGCCCCACCTTCTCTCTCCTTCTTCGGTGTGTTCCCCCCGAAATTGGTCCCCGATTTGGCTTCCCGCAGGGAGAGGGGCCCCTTCCCGCTCGGCAAAATTGGTCCCCGCATGGGGTCACCGAAGGTGCCCCGGACACCCTAAGCAATCGAGAAATGTGTTATTGATTGACTAATCTTTTTTAAATTTGCCTTGTACTTGCATCAATTGCTCAAAACATTCCCATGTTAACTTGTAAGTATGAACACATATATAATTGTATACACCTTGAAATTTTTGGTAATAATTGTAATTCGTATGCCACATATACGAAATCT
>JARYGA010051169.1:0-41861 GCA_030545235.1 Helianthus tuberosus
ATAGTTCCAAATATTCCGTTCATCCTGGAGCTGATAAGATGTACCAGGATCTAAGGGCAAATTATTGGTGGATAGGCTTGAAAAAGTCTGTAGCTGCTTATGTAGCTAAGTGCTTGACCTGTGCGCAAGTCAAAGCAGAACATCAAAAGTCGTCAGGCTTGCTACAACAGCCTGAACTTCCTACGTGGAAGTGGGAAATGGTAACTATGGATTTTATCACCAAGTTACCTAAGACAAGGAAAGGAAACGTTACCATCTGGGTGATCGTAGACACACTGACTAAGTCAGCACATTTCCTGCCCATCAAGGAGACTTATAGCTCAGACATGTTACGTGGATAAGATTGTAGCCTTACATGGCATACCTGTATCTATTATCTCTGACAGATATACTAGGTACACGTCACATTTTTGGAAAAGCTTCCAACAATCTTTGGGCACGCGTTTGAATTTTAGTACGGCTTACCATCCTCAGACAGACGGTCAGAGTGAGCGTACTATTCAAATTTTGGAAGACATGCTACGTGCATGTGTAATCGATTTGGGTGGTAGTTGGGATAACCACCTACCCTTGATTGAATTCTCCTACAACAATAGCTACCATACCAGCATCAAGGTTGCGCCTTTTGAGGCCTTATACGGTAGAAAGTGTAGAACGCCTGTTTGTTGGGCGGAAGTTGGAGATGTCCAATTATCAGGACCAGAGATAGTCTTTGAAACGACGGACAAGATTGTCCAGATTCGTGACCGTCTCAAAGCTGCCCGAGATAGGCAAAAGAGTTACGCAGATCCAAAGCGTAAAGCTTTTCACTTAGAAGTAGGTGACAAAGTGTTGCTTAAAGTATCACCCTGGAAGGGAGTGATGCGATTTGGTAAGAAAGGCAAGCTAAGCCCGAGATACATAGGACCTTTCGAGGTTATCGAACGTGTCGGGTCAGTTGCCTATAAGTTAAACTTACCTGAAGAGCTCAGTGGAATTCACAATGTGTTCCACATCTGCAATCTGAAGAAGTGTTTCGCTGACGAATCACTGGTTATACCACATACAGATGTGCATATAGATGAGAGCTTAAAATTTGTGGAAAAACCATTGTCGATTGAAGATCGACAGGTTAAGAAGCTTCGAAGGAAGCATGTACCTATTGTAAAGGTCAAATGGGATGCCCGTAGAGGTCCCGAATACACGTGGGAGGTTGAGTCCACGATGAAAGAAAAGTACCCTTATTTATTTCAGTAAATCTAGGGTCGAGATTTATTTTAAGGGGGTGAGGATGTAACACCTTGAAAATTCACGTCCTATAATGTGTTGACACGTGTCATATGATTAAACGTGTGAAAGAATATTATAGAAGGATTAAAGTTGACAATCGTGAAAAGTATATGAATATACGAGTTCTAAGTGTCAACAGTGAATAAATATATTGTACATTAACCCTACATGATGCTCATACCTTCAAACGAATAAATCATGGATCATACGGAGCTAAATATGAAAGAAAGTGAGATTTTACAAACTACAGGGGTTAAATGTGTCAACATGTTTATGTTATACCTCTGAGTGACCTTTTGACAAACCCGAAGCTTTGTAACGGTTAATTATGCTCACTAGAATGCACGATATAAATTTCATAAAGTTTCGTTATCGTATGAGAAAGTTATGACCAAATTCGTATGCGAAGGGTTAAAAGCGTCAACGTTGAATTTTATAACTTTTCGGGTAACAATAAAGTTAACCGAGGACTAAACGAAGTGGGTAAATGTCTAAAAGCCCTTATAAGTCAATTTAGAGGGTTCATTGTGCAAAACAAGACATGAAAGCGACCTTTAGAAGGACCAGGGACCAAAACTGCAAATAATAGAAAATTGGTTTGGCTGAAGCACACATGCTCGCGTAGCGCGAGCACTAACCACATTTGCAGTCGCGCTACGCGACTGCCTTATCTGGACAGAATGCCTATTTTCTTGGATTTTCTTGGATCTTTGTCTGCCATAGCCCTTGCAACTGTCTTTAAATCAATTTTCCTCATCTTGCTTGGCCCCTAAACAACCCCTAGACACTTAGGGACACTTGTGGATGAGTTGTGGTCAGTTGTAGACTTGTGTGTCAACAATCCATGGTGATTAAGGCACTATAAAAGGCCATGAGTTGCAACCAAGTTCTTCACACCTTCCATCTGCACTTTGGAGCATTTCTGGAGCTAAATACTTCTCTCTAAGCTTCACAAATCGTGCATAGGACTCTTGTAAGTATGCTTAACCTTCCTTAGTTAAGTTTATGCTTAGTTTAAGCTTAAAAGTCAAACCGTCATAATTAACGGTTGACTTAATGATTAATCACTAATAGTTCAGTGATTAGTCGAATTGAAAGTAGTTATAAGTTGGTAATTATGTGGGTAATAAACCCTTAAAAGGGTTCCCTCTGATTCCCACTCTAACTAGGTCAAATGTCGGGTCAAACTTGTTATTAAAAAGTCAACAGGATACTTATTTTCTAATTTATGCATAATTAGCAATGTAGAACACATACAACCTGTTTGATCATTAATATAACTTGGTAATTAGCGTAAGAACATGTCTAAACATGTTCAACCCGACAATTTACTGATTAGAACCGGTTCGGAACCGAAAGTCGCAAAGCTTTGACTTTTGCTTTGAGTTCAGTTCTGACCCGTTTTGGTATGATTTAGAAATACCTTAGAGCTCTATTTGGACCAGGTTACAAGCTAGTATAACCCTCTGTGATTATACACCATGGTTCATTAGTTAACCAATTAATACGCATGATTCCGTTAATTGCTCATATGTTGACCATTATGCCCTTTTCACCTTAAAACGTGATTTGTGAAAATGTAAAAGTATAGAAACCTTATTTATTGATATATAAACTTGTATGTAAAGTTTGACATCAGTTTTAGGTGTAGATTGAGAGTTATGCTCATTAGCGTAATTAAGAAGCTTTATGTTAATTAAACGGCGTAATTAGCGTATAGCCTATTTAAACTCACTTTTTGATATCAAAATTATTACCCACTGATGTAATATATTATTTTGGAATTTTTGAAGATTTTTAATTAATTTTAGGCTGAGCATAACTTATAGTCGTAGGCTTAATCCGGTAATTGTCGGTTTTACCCTTACGGGCTATAAAATGAGTTTTACATATCTAATTGACTCCAAACCTTTTGCTACTGATTAGATATGATAAATAAATTATTTTAAGCCTTCTGGAATGATAAAAATATCAGCTTTATATATAGAACCCGGAAACGGCTTCTAATCGCCTTATTAAGCGTTTTTAGCGCATAGTATGTACTAAGACTATTTTTAAACATACAAGGGTGATACCTACTGATATTTTTGGTAAATTATAATATTTTAACAGTAAGCAAAGGTTGTTAAACTCAGACTTCAGTTTTGAGCTTTTCGGCTTATGTGAAATTACCAAAATGCCCCTACGGTGCATAGTTTGGTTATAATTGATAAATTTCACATATATACTTTACCCTACTGTTATAACTTATTAAATTGAGTATTTTTACTGATTATATCAGACCTGTAACTCAGGTTAACACTTAAACTCTTTTATAACCTTTTAAATGACCAAACTACCCCTACGGGGCATAGTTTGTGTATAAATTCGTTTCGGGCATAATTAAAGACATCTTACTGATGTCACAACATATTTGAAGCATATTAACTTAGGAAACCTGTAGATGGCTCTTACGTTCACCCGTTACGCTTATTACGCGTTCGGTTCGGTTTATGTAACTAGTTTACATAAATTAGCCGAAACGGGTCAAACCTTATCGGTTTTATCTCAAAATCCAGAATATGTATGAAATACCCATATTAAGCAAGTCTCTGAACTTGTCGGGTATAAATCACATTCTATCCGGTCTTCGCTTAATCGTGCGTACGAACCGTATCTTTGAAACTAACCAGTCTAAGCTTAAGCTTAACTAAAGACCTGTTAGGATTCTAATAGGTTATTATAAACCTTCGTTCCAGATTAGGAGTACCAGTAAAAGCTACTTGCATTTGCTTATTGTGATTATTACATTGATCAGGTAAATACTTTTAACTTATTTTCCCTATACGGGCTTGGGTTACGGTATATAGAATACCGCTTGATCGGGCATCAAATCTTCCATCGTTGGGTGGTTAATTGAATAATTTGATCGGCTCATTTAAACAGTTTTGTTTACTTAAAGCCTTTGGGGGGTTAATGACCATGTCCCGGATATCCTTGGCATCATTTTACGAAATGGCCACGACCTAAGCGCGGAGTGTAGGCGTACACTCGTCAGTGCATAAATAGTTGATGTGGTGTGTCTATTGATCTTTAACCCGGTACGTCCGGGCTACTAAACGCATAAGGAACATGTAATTCATTCACAAGATTATATATTTAAATAATTCTCCCAAGTTATAAAATGTTTATGCCACGTGCATCCAAATCAATTTTTAACCATTTTCCAAAATGAGTCAGTTGATTGTATTTACCAGTGTAAACTGACGTATTTTCCTAAAAAGATTAAATGCAGGTACTAAGCGAAATTGGTTGGGATTTCTCCTTAGCATCAATAGAAGTCTCGCAAGCTTAAGATGCCTAAAGTCTGTTGAACTACTATTTATTTTTTATCCTTCTGTGGACAAACCTTCAACTGTTGTGATACACGATATTACAATATTATTAAAGTTGAATTATATTTTTCATTTGCTTCCGCTGTGCATATTTATATATTGTGTTGTTTGACTATTATGTTGCCAACCACGTCACGATACTCCCCTCCGGGCCCACCGATGACACGTGGAATTCGGGGTGTGACACAAATATACCTTTGAATTAGAGGATTTCAATGACAGTTTTACCAGTTAATCTAAGTAATTCAATTCAAGTTTTAGTCTAACCGAATTGAAAATTACTGAATAAATTTAATAATAAAGTGAAACCGACCAGTTACAATAAAAAAGACAAATCAACAATCAGCTACAATGAGGAATTAAAAATCAACAAATCAAATTAAAACAAAAACAAAACAACTTACGACATCGAGAGATTGGAGAGCATCAGCCATGGCGACGTTGGTGATGTAATCAGGGATCTTGTTCAGTTTGCAGAGAGATTGAAGCTCTGTTCTGGTAAGGCTGTGGAAATCCATGAGATCTGAAAATTAGGGTTTGTTGAAGCAACGGGGGCAATTCGCAAGCAAGAAAGACCCTAATCTGCGCTTGACTGGTGTTCTATATGAACATGAGGGAGCGACGCTTGGTTGGGTGGGATGGAAACGCACGAATGCTTTAGTTTCAGCATTCAATCACCTGCAATAATGTGGAAGAGAAGCGTATGTGTTGAAATACCAACATTACCATCGATGATTGGTTCGATGTTAAATAGTTGCAGGTATGAATCGTATGGTGTAATTGATTTCAGTTGGCAAACTCATCGAATTCTTTATGCGGCTATACAGATTCAATGATAAATGTCACACCCCGACCACGTAGGACAACCAAACGTGGCGGAAAACGTCGGGGAGTGTTGTAACAGAATCATTGTTTCATAACACATGGAAATTGAATTATTGTTTTATTTATTAAAATAGTTACAATGTCTTGACAATCAAAGAAACATAACATAAATAACTAGTCTTGCATCTTTTATTGTCGCTAAGGCCCAAGTCCGCCTAAGTATATCTTGATAAATCCTATGCATCATCCTGAAAACACATGTGAAAATAGGTACGTCAGCATAAAAATGCCTGTGAGATACATAGGTTTTGTGAAAATGAGATTCATGACTTATGTTAAGAAAATGTTTAGTCATGAACCTTGTAGTTTGCTTTGTTTTGTAAATCATTTGAAAAGCAATAAGATCAGATGATATGTATAAATAAGAGAATAATGTATGGTTAAATGAATAACCATGAAAAATGAGTTTGTATAAATTTAGTTGTTTGTAAAACAATGTATTGTGAAAAGTATGTTATTTGTATAAAATGTTATATGTCCAATTGAAATGATTCAAATAACGTTGCGATATGTAATACCATACAAACACTTAAAGTACCAGCGGCGTATCCACCATGCTTATATCTTATTACACACGCCTTGTTACTTAAATCACTTACTCAAACCAAACCAACAATGTAAGGTGTCTATGTTTAAACCAATTGCCAAACGTATTGAATAATATGTCAAAATGTTTATGTCAAGATGTAAGTCATGTAATGTATAACCAATGTCAATAATGTTTATGTGTCAAATGTAAATCATGTAATGTATAACCAATGTCGAAAATGTTTATGTGTCAAACGTAAATCATGTAATGTATAACCAATGTCGAAAATGTTTATGTGTAACCAAAACGATATGTATGGCTAGTGAAATGCATCAACTAAACCATAGGTGAAATGCACAAAACAAAGTATTGAAGTAAAACTTGGTTTAAATCAAAGTTATGTTTTGTGTAGTAAATGCATGCTATACTGATATTGACATTTATGCGGTATTGTGAAAATTCATACATCCAAGCCTTGCGACAGTCGGATAACCATGTAAAAATGGGTTATCAAAAGAATATGTATTCGGATTCGGTCATTCCTTACGTCCAAACAAACCCGAGGTTTCAGGAATGGGATTTGTCAAGTCCTATGGTACCACTACCTACTACCGAGCGGCATGATCGGTGTTAATGAATGTATAGTATAGTTTAAACAAACCAAATGTCATACCAAAATGTAAGCATAGGATGAATAAGAAATGTACTAAGTATGTTAAGTTAATATACAAAGCAGAAAAGTCATGTAAATCTATGTGCTAGCATGCTATCAGTTAACATACATAGCAGAAATGTAATGTAGAACCATGTACTAAGTATGCACACAATGGACATACATAGCATAAAATGTAATGAAATCATGTACTATAATGTACTAATGAACGTAGGAAGTATATGATGTGGAAACAGGAAAGCATGAAAGTAACAAGTAGGCACATTTGTTTCACCCCAAAACAGTTTGGAAAACAGTAAAAGAGGGGTCTATGTACTCACTTGAGATTGCTCAGAAGTCCTAAGATAACCACCAAGCAATGCTAGAGAACTCGGAATCAAACGGCACCTAATATAGGTAACTACATTAATAAACCGGACCTAAATCGGAAGATTTAGATAGAATGAGGGTTCGTAAACCAAACGAGTATAGAGACTCGTGTCATATGGTTTAACAAAGCCTACATACTAAATGAAACCTAACATAAGTGCTTACGACCCATTACGACCCGTTTAGGTAGCTTATGCTACTTTAACGCGTCGTTCGCGTGAAACGCGTTCGGACCGCCTAACTAGTCCTATGACAAGTGTTATATGCCTAAACATGTTACATAATCAGTTATGTGACAAAAGTTTAGGTTACATATGCTTAATTACCAATTATACATGAAAAGGGTATTCTGGTAATTTACCTAAGGCATATAAACTACCTATCATACAACTACTTAAACGAAGCGACCATAAGGTATAACCTCGGAAGGTTATTCCCTACCTACTATGGTCACCTAATGTGTTTGGTCGGATCCTAATGATCGACCAAATGGGTCGGGTTCGAAGGTATAAGCGATTTATTAGATCGCTTACCCTACGACCCTAGAGAACGTGGTAATCAATAGGCATAGTCCCAAGGGACTATAACCAACGTGATTACACTCACGTTGCGAAGTTCAAACGAACTTCGCATTGACCATAAACTGGTCAACGCAGAAAGTCAAACAAAGTTTGACTTTCAGACTCGAAAAGCAATAAAAGAACGAAAGAATACTTACGAAGGGTCCCCGAATGCTAATCTAGATCGAAATAACTCAGGTATGAAACAATGGTTCCAACTTAGAGTCTTTAAGATCAGATTCTAGTGAGTTTGAAGCAATGGGGGGTGGGGTATTTATAGTTTTCGGGTAACCGTTAAGATCGTTTCATGGAAACCGTGCTTGAATCTTGTGCGTACACTTGTCCAATTGTTGTGGTAACTAAAAATGATCCCCCATGAGCTGAAAGGGCAAGTTAGAATGTGTGGTTGTGGATTAAACAGCTGGAATCAGCTGACTAATCGATCTTATCTGTTCTGTAAGGCTGACGCGGCCCGCTTCAGGATCAGACAAACCTCAGGCGGGCCGCCTGGGGCTTCTGATCAGAAAATAAGTTTCAAAAGTGACAGTTTTGGTCCCTGTTGTGTTTTAAGCCCATTTCCGGCACTTCTAAGGCCCGTCAAGCCAACTTTAAGGCCCTAAAATGATGCCTAAACCTTGTGGACATGAAAAATGCTCAAAAATATGTCGGATGTTGGTTCGTTTGGCCGTACGAACGCGATGTTCGCTTAATTACGACGGAATGCGCATAAGCGCGAAAAACGATCCAAAATGCGTGACGAATGGATTTTTCTTATGCCAAACACTAAAATAAAATATTTTAGTGCTTACATAAATTTTTGGATGTCCGGATGTATTCAGAACGTAAGTTATGCGCGGAAATGCAAACTTGTGCACTTTTTGACACTTTTAGTCCCTGAATGACCCAAAAGTATATTTTAGCACACCGAACCCCTCAAAGCTTATTTCTAAGCTAGGTAAAGGATATTTAAGGTGTGTTTAACTTATGGTCATGTTTCGAAATGTTCGTTCCAGTTCAAATTGGCATACTTTCGCAGTTTGTCAATTTTAGTCCCTGTAAGCGAATTAACTTGTTTTTGCCATACCAAAGCCTTCAAAACTTATTTCTAAGTTATGTAAAGGTTATTTAAGGTATGTTAAGCCTATGTTACTATTCCGGAGTGTTTGTTGCATTAAACTGGTTATATTTACGCATCGGTGCGCGTATAACCTTCCAGAAAGCGATTTAAAGTTTGGAATTGAACAAAAATTGATATGTGCAAATGATACACATATTTTTACAAATCCCAAGTATGAAATATAATATTTCATTGGTTTGGTATTTGTTTGATGGCCGTGGAGGCACAGGTGTTACAATAAAGGCTTGGACTGTTTAGCAGGTGACAATGAATTGGGGGCAAATCTGGGAGAAGAAGATGAAGTTTGGGGTGAGAACCCATGATGTTTCGGCTGCCGTCTTAAAATTTGTGGGTGAAATGACAATTATAGGACAAGGAAATGCTTTATAAAGGTCTATAGATATTATCTATATACCTTTATTAAGAGAACTGGGTTTTCTACCCTTTTAGTAATTTTGCCATACTTACACATCTTCAAGCAACATGTACAAAAGAGGCAAGCTATTTTAGAGGGGGTAAACTTGCAAATTGTTCAAAAATTTAAGACACTTTAGGGGTATTTTAGTGATTTTGGTACCTCAATGTCATTAATTGATTTTTTTTCATGAATATTATAAATGGAATCTTCAGAACACAAACTGTCCAAATTCTAAACCGGACTTTGATAGTTATTGAGGATTTATAATGAAAATTAGATGTTCAAGCTATTAGACGGTTCTTATACAATCGTTCAATTGTCTCCCGCAAGCCACAACACCCACCCACTGTGGCTCCACGAGTACAAATCGATTGTGACCGTTGCCGCCGCTGTCACCACCGTCCAACCAGACTCACAACCGCTTCTGTTCGCCGGCGTCACAGGCTACCGACGCCATGAAATTATTATTCTATATATACATTTTGCGTAGGATGTTAGGAACAGTACCAACACGTGTCATCCATCGCTCATACTGCATCCATATTTAGGCCATCGACACCACTCCTCCACTTAATACCACCGATCACGAGCACTCTGCCGGCAACCACACCGCTACTCCACACGCGCTGGCTCAAACCAACGTTGCCTCACCCTCGATCTTCCCCAAATCGAAGTCGGCGAGATTAGGGCTCCACAACCTAAGCGACGGTTTCATCTGAGATTAGGGCTCCACAACCTAAGCGACAGTTTCATCTGAGATTAGGGCTCCAACAGGTACGAACAAGCTTTCTAATTTCAGTTATCTTTAGGTTAATGTTCTCAAATTTGAGTGTTTTTTTTGGGCTCATGCTTGAGTGGAGATGAATTTCAACAGGTACGAACTAGCTTTCTAATTACGTGGCGATAAAGAAATAAAAGCCTGAGTTTTTTTTTTATAGTTTGCTGAGCAATGCTGATTTGTTGTTTGGAGGAATTACAATTGTGGGGGTAGTAGCCATGTGGATTTATCCTAGATCGCATGAAATCCACTATCCCTAATGCTTTTAAGGTGAATGTTTATATTTTTCATGTTCATTATGGCTCTGTAATTTGTTTATTAATTAAACATTTTAATTTAATAAATGTTTTATAGCGTCTCTCGCCGGCAACCTTTTTGGGTGCATTATTTTGCTTCAGTGTGTTTTGTTTCAACAACCCATATGTGTGCATCTATAGTTTTCTTTCTCATTAGAATTTGTGATGCAATGCTATTTTTTTGTTCAGGAAACAGGTAAGCTACCTTGGGAAGTATAGTGTGAGGGTGTAGAGCCAGAGCAATAGCCGATCATCACTCGATTCGCAAGTTTAGGTACACACTCCTATTTTAATCATTTGTTTTACGAATATAAGAATTTTGTCGATGATCATGCTTCATATTGCTTATTCGTAAAGATGAACTTAAACGGGAATTGCCAAGACAAGCTGACACGATTGATAGGTTCATAAAAATTCAGGTATATTTATGCTAAAAGCCTCATATTATGTATATACTTCATTAATTAATTGTTTAAATGGACATGTTTGGTATATGCTTTATATCAAATTGGCCAAGTATGAGATGTTTTTGCAAATGGCTAATCATATGTGCTCTGCGCATTCTTGACTTGCATTTTTTTTGTCTTTATAGCATCTCTCGCCGGCAACCTTTTTGGGTGCATTATTTTGCTTCAGTGTGTTTTGTTTCAACAACCCATATGTGTGCATCTATAGTTTTCTTTCTCATTAGAATTTGTGATGCAATGCTATTTTTTTGTTCAGGAAACAGGTAAGCTACCTTGGGAAGTATAGTGTGAGGGTGTAGAGCCAGAGCAATAGCCGATCATCACTCGATTCGCAAGTTTAGGTACACACTCCTATTTTAATCATTTGTTTTACGAATATAAGAATTTTGTCGAAGATCATGCTACATATTGCTTATTCGTAAAGATGAACTTAAACGGGAATTGCCAAGACAAGCTGACACGATTGATAGGTTCATAAAAATTCAGGTATATTTATGCTAAAAGCCTCATATTATGTATATACTTCATTAATTAATTGTTTAAATGGACATGTTTGGTATATGCTTTATATCAAATTGGCCAAGTATGAGATGTTTTTGCAAATGGCTAATCATATGTGCTCTGCGCATTCTTGACTTGCATTTTTTTTGTCTTTATAGCATCTCTCGCCGGCAACCTTTTTGGGTGCATTATTTTGCTTCAGTGTGTTTTGTTTCAACAACCCATATGTGTGCATCTATAGTTTTCTTTCTCATTAGAATTTGTGATGCAATGCTATTTTTTTGTTCAGGAAACAGGTAAGCTACCTTGGGAAGTATAGTGTGAGGGTGTAGAGCCAGAGCAATAGCCGATCATCACTCGATTCGCAAGTTTAGGTGTACACACTCCTATTTTAATCATTTGTTTTACGAATATAAGAATTTTGTCGATGATCATGCTTCATATTGCTTATTCGTAAAGATGAACTTAAACGGGAATTGCCAAGACAAACTGACACGATTGATAGGTTCATAAAAATTCAGGTATATTTATGCTAAAAGCCTCATATTATGTATATACTTCATTAATTAATTGTTTAAATGGACATGTTTGGTATATGCTTTATATCAAATTGGCCAAGTATGAGATGTTTTTGCAAATGGCTAATCATATGTGCTCTGCGCATTCTTGACTTGCATTTTTTTTTGTCGATATAGGATAGCTATTGATTAAGAGTTACTTTAATTGGGTTTTCTATTATTGTTGCACGACGGATGGTTTTGTTTTATCAACGGATCTGACCCGATAAACAAAACAATCTGATAAAAGACTAAAGATAACCAGATTGACCAGCAGATCTTGAACAGGTAACTGCCACTTTTGTTGGGTTGTTGATTAATCACCGCATCCAAATAACTATAAGGCAAAATTTTCACTGCAAGGAAGTTATATAAAAATCCACCATAGTTGCTTAATGTTGAACCTTTTCTATAATATTCCATGTGCAACTTAAACATTGATCGTTTGTTGTATCTTGGCTGGAGCTTAATATTTTGTTACTAATATAGTATACTGAAAGTATGCTGAAATGTTTTCCCATGACCGTGAGGCGTATGAGGTTTCCTGTGAGCACGTACACTCATGTTGTGTTCTTCTAGCAAAAGTGGATTAAGTTTAAGATTAATGGCCAATGGCACACATGGATAGACTATGGAAATTTATGACTTGATTTGTATTTTTTATCTTTTCTTTTACAAGTTAGTAATCTTTGTTTTTTATATTTATCTGATTTTATTTTTCAGATATTAAACCAGGTGGCTTGGGGAAAGCCTTGTGCCTAGGAAAAATGGTTTCTTTGTGCCTGGTAAAATATGGTTTACTGTTTTGAGACAAGAGTGTAATGATACTCATAGAGGAAAGCCCTCAACTGAAATTGTGAGAAAATTCAAAATTATTAATCACATGTGATAGATTTTACCCCATCACATGCTCTCTTTGATAAAATCAATTGGGCTATAGAAGATGAGGTTAGATGATATTAATTTTTTGTGGAAATTAAAGAAACTCTGCCACAATATTTTATTTATTTATTTATTTATATTTTTGTTATTGCCACAATTTATATACCTACAATAAGTTTCGGATAGTTGTTTTATCATGTCTATTTTATCTGGTTGAACTTGCAGACAAGCTCTCTCATGTTCAATCACTATGTATTCACGAAATGGTTGTTCAATCTTATAATATAACATCTCTAATTTACCTGCTAGGAACAACCATTGGTAATGATGATGACTTAAAATGTGCTAATAAATGTGCATTTTTGCGTTTTATACGACACATTGTTGTATTACAAGTTATTTTATTTGTCCCGCTGCAACGCGCGGGCATTCACGCTAGTAATACATATAAGGGTGGAGGGTATAGGTTCGGGGAGTTGGGTGTTTGAGTGGGAGTCACCGATCGGTGACCACCCCCACTTGATTGAGTTGGGTGTTTGAGTTGGAGAGAGGGTGGTGAATTCGGTGTGTAGTCACCGATTGTGTTGAGAGGAGAGGAGAGAGAGGAGAGACCAATCAAGTCTTTTTTTTTTTTAATTGAGGGGTGTTTGACCATACCTAGTGATTGAGTGTAGAATGGGGAGTTTTTTTTTTTTTTTTGAAAGGAAAACTTCAGCGTGAATGCAACTTTGAATGGGGAGTTGACATGGCATAATATTATTGGGTATGATTTCACTCAAACACCCTAGGGTGATTGACTATACTCTCCACCCTAAGGTAGACAAAAATATAATTTTATTTAATTTCAAGAGTTTAAGTAAATACAACTTTGAAAACATACGATACAATCCTTTGAAAATATATTGTTGACTTTTAAACCAATTTTCCTCCTCGATTTTTTTATAAAAGGCTATAACCTTTTAATACGTTAATATTTTTTGGAAAAAAATTGTATCATAAAAACAGTTATTTTGCTCTCTTTATTTTATATATGGCATTGCTATAGTATTTTTTTTAATTTAAGAAAAAAAAATATTTTAGTGTATATGTTCATGTGTGGTAAACATCAAAAGACCATATTTATCACAGGCGCATAGGTCTCGCCTGAGGCCTAGGCACAAAGCGCAAAAAAGCGTGGGTCTAAGAAAAAAAAAAGCACACAATGAAAGGAATATAAAAATATATTATGTATTAGAAAAAATAATACTATTCTTCAAATAATATAAGGAAAAGCTATTATATAACATTTAATATCATCTATTTAGCACCGACAATTTTAAAATATTAGTGTAGAAAAGTAGTTTTCCTTGGATAAAAGTAGAAGTCTGGATGGAACCTCACCGGAATTTAGAGAATTTGGCCGGAAACTCTCCGGAATCTATGAATCTCATCAGAATGTGCGTCTGAACCATTACCTGGAAAATTAAAGCGCAATTGTCTTGCCTTACCTGGGAAATGGGCCTAGGCACAAGAGGCGATGGCTTTCAACAACTATGCAAAAGACATCTATATTGTTTAAGCAAACATCAAAAGCAAAATCTTGTCTGGTTTTTACAAAGCAATTATCTGAGCAACTTGAAATCATAATTGCAATTAGGAAGTGGGGAACCACTAGTTAACCTTGTTCTTTGTAAGGAGTCCAAATCAACTTGCTAACATCGACCTCAAGACCACCACGACCTGCAGCTTTTAGATGACGATCTAACACCTTGGGATCTGCACAAATCACATGCTGCCCTTTTCGATATTGTATCAGTTCCAGTGCCTGTAGAGTTGCCAATATGTCTTCTGCCCTGATGGCCGTCATGTCACTAAGCTCCTGCATGTTGGGTCGAGTTGGGTTAGTACTAATAGAAAAGAAGCCCTAACTTTTTAACATTACAAGCAATTAAAGGGGCCAAAATGGGCACATCAGGTCAAAAATAGGTTTGTAATGAATTGGGTCATTTTCTAGTAGGGTTGAAACGAGTTGGCCCGCAAATACTTGTCTGAAAAGATTATATAATTATTTAATTTGTTAATCACGATAAATAGAATTATTAAATAATGATCAAGATGTTTGAATAAAACACGTAAAGAGGTTGTATGCGTTAAAAGTAGACTTTGTGTGACTTCAAATGACTTTAACCATTTTCGGGTTGTCTAATTATTTAGAGGCTACCCGTTTGACCTGCTTGAGATGAGACAAGACTCAACTCGCCAATAATCAAAAGGGGTCAAAATTGCCAATATCAACCCATTTATAGGTAAATCGGTCAATTTGGGCTAAAAGCTATCTCTAAAGGGTTAAATGAGTGAAATTTAAAAAAAATTAACTTATAAACGAAAAGAGGTCAAACTGTTTGTAAATTGCATAAAACCTCCTAATTATTACCCAAAAATAAAAAACAAAAATTCCCATATGGTACTATGATTTTTGTTAACTATATATAGCACATTAACTGTTTATAAAAAAGCAAAAAAAGGGGGAAAAGAGCTTTTTGTGGGTCATCATGACCCGTATCTTGGGGTATTTTATATGCATATTATCAATATTCAGTTTTATATGCACACCTACTACAACCCCATGTAATGTTTATAGTCAAGTTCCCCTCTTTGGTAATTATGAAACATACCCATTTTACCTTAATTATTCACAAGTCAAACATATAATCTGGAGGGTATATAAAATAAGTTTAAAGCAATAGTAAGAGACCTTAATGGATATGTTGCCTTTGTGCTTTTTCAAAATGTCTAAAAGAACGCGGGTCCAATATCCCCTGTAGCTAAGCAATCCCAGGTCAGAAAGAGGTCTTTCAGGTGTCCCAACTTTACCTTCTTTCTTTGAAAGTTCATAAGCTGCAGCTCCATGTCAAAAAAAAAAAAAACCATCCCATTATTTACATATCAAAAGCTAAAAATAAAAACAAATTATATTCAAATAATTGAAAAATATTATTCAGAAAATCTCAATGTGTTGTAAAAGAAATTCAGAAAACAGCCGGACCACCAAATGATAAAGACTGGTTCATGAATATTATACATAAGCATAACTGCATATTCCAAAAAAGAAAACACAAATAAATTGTAAAGGTAAACAGCCGGTTCCAAGTTCCAAAAGGGAAAACCGAGTTGATCCTGGTTTTTCAGAACATAATTTGTGAACCAAACCGTATAGATCTCAAACCAGCCAATTTGCTATGGTTTGGGTTGTTTGGTCAGTTTCAAAGGTGTATAAATTTCAAATTGTGTCATTAACCAATCGAACCATACCAAGATATTAAATTTTTTAAATGAAATTGGTTATACATACAAATATCATATAACAAGACCCGGCAAAATCAACCCATACATTCAACTTTGGGTTAGGATGGGTATTATTTTGTAGTAGATGGGTTAAGTTGGGTTAACAAGAATTGTTAAGAGGGTCAAGATGGGTAACTTTAAAAAATAACAAAATAACATCGTGGGTCAGGATGGGTTTCTCTGGGGAAACCTTAAAACCAACGCATTCTTCTTTTTTTCTCATCTCCCACGCCCAAATCACCCAAATCACCACCATCCTACGACCTCCATTCCACCATCTCCGACCAACACAACTCCGCCTCTCAACCAACACCGTATTCGGAGCACACCTAAACCACCATACTCCGACCATCAACCACCGCTTCTGCTCACGACCATCGCCGCCAGCCCGCCGCCTTCGTTTCAGTCCAACTAAATAACCAAATTAGACTGCATTCGGTCGAGGCCGAGCCTAACTGGTTGTTTTAGAATTGAGTCTATTATTACTTTCTTTGAGTCGCTTCTAGATCCACCATCACTGTGTTGAAGCCTAAATCGCTTGAAATTGAAGAACCCTATGGCCAATTTTCTCATGTCTTTTTGACTGGATTCTCATGCTGAGCCTTCTCATGCTGAGCCATGAAAATAGCAACAGGATGAGTGAAAATAGCAACAGGAGGTTTGCCTGTAACTATATAGTTCTAAGTTTGAATTTGTCTCTTTCCTTTGTTGCTTGATGATCATTGTAGAGTCTCCATGCCACTGTTGGAGCAACGGATCCAAATGGGTAAACTTTTATTCTGGGTTAGGTTGCAAGAACACTTTTTATCCGGTTTTTGCCAGTTTTATATAATATTAATGGTTATGAAAACTCTACTATTACAAAAGTTATATAATTTAGAAGGTTTTACAAAATAGAATATACTTTGGAGATGCGTTTGCTCCATTAATATTTAAGTTCTTTTATATAACCCATTTGACCCGCTAGAGATAAACCATAACCCAACACACCCGTAATTAATTAGGTAAATGTTGCATATTTTGACTGGCATTTCCATGCCCTGTTTTGTTTGCTGCTATGGCGCTATGCAGAGTGGATTTTTTTTTTTTTTTTTTTTTTTTTGATTTTTTAAAAAATATTTTGTTTATTTATATTTTTAGCCTATCGTGCCCAAATCCATCTTGACAAAAACCCATCTTCACCTAAACCCATCCTAACCTATTTCTTAATAAACCCATTCTAACCCATACCCATCCTAACCCATTACCCAAACCTGCCCAACCCACCCATTTTGCCACCCCTACATATAACAAACTACAAAACATGTTGAGGCAAAGTGACCTACAGAAAGAACACCTTGGAGCCTAAAGAATCTAAATTTGAATAAACACTATGTTAAAAGCATTGTGATTTATAGTTCCTATGTTTTCAATATACACAGATAGCATATCTACAAGTGCTATTTATCACTTTAGTTATCTAGTTACATCACTTGTAGGGATTTTAATGATCTACCAGCTGAAACTTAACAATAGGCCATATTCTATAATTTAAAAGAAAACAAAAGTGTAGTGCATTTCCATAGTTTCAGAAACCATAAAATGCTACAATCTCCATGAAGTAATTTTGTTGTGAGCAACTGAGAATTCTAGTATAAAGTTGTACATTAAAAGATAGACTAAAATGTCAGAAAGATATTTATCAAGTGTTCATTGAAGTATACACATGACTAACATAGGAGCTAGAACATTCTAAGAACGCTATATCTATACCAAGTCTCCAATATGTTGTAAAGTATTACAATAACAAGTATACAAACAGAAAAGATATACAAGAAAGTTGGAAAATGCTAAAAAAAGAAGAAACTCACAAAATGCAATTAGGAATTTGCCATAGCCTTTCCTCTGATAGGGAGGAAGAGTTAAAATGCAAGCAAGATTGTATGACTCCTCTGAATGCTTCTCCTGCAACATATTAATAAATCAAACTTTATGATTTTAGTATTACTATTAACCAATCAGGAAAGCTTGAATAGATAATTAGTTACCTTGGAGAAATAACCAACCATGTGGCAGCCGCGATCGTCACACTCACACAGCACATAAAATAGAAACAAGTCAACATCATAGTAAAGGGTCTTGTGGTCAAGAAACAGTTTTGCTAGATAACAAAGATTTTGCCCATACACCTTGTTCTTTTTCCCGTCAACCTGTCCAAACACACAAAAACTCATCCTTCAATGCAATTTTTCCACAGAGCTGGTTCAAATAGCCAGTGTCACAACTCTACAGTCTTATTAGCTAATTATGTTGGTTAACTATTTAACTTAATCATGTTGCTCAATGATGTGATCTTAACTAATTAGGATTTACAGTTGGCAGCAAGGACTTTCTCAAAGTTGGACCTCACATGTAACGAACGATATACTTTCTACTATTGGTTGTTGAATTTTTATATCATTATATTTGTTACTCAAATGATATTGCAGAATTGGGGTGACAGCTAGCATTCCATGCCTAAAAGAATGACACGACTAATTTACACTCATTAAGCCCTACTTCTATTGAAGTGCATCAGAGGGTAAGTTTCACTTTACACTACTGCACACCCTCCAAAAGTGTAATAATATACATGCAAAGTTCATAATACTAGCTAAACAGCTTTGTGTACAAATTTTTTATTAGATGAAAACCTTACACATTTAAATTGTTATAAGAGGAGAGCCTAATAATTTACATGTGCAAGTTATCATCAAAGTGAACTAATGCAAAATGGTGCCGTGAAATTCCTTTAACAAACCAGAAGAAAGACTACAAGTCCCAGCGGTCATGTTGTATGCATATACTAACTAACACACATGTTGGAGAGTTAGCATGCGTTAAAATATACCTCAAACATTGACAAGGTGCCGCTACGATATATCTCATCACCAGGGGGGTGCTTCAGGTCACATTTTTTCTACAAGAACAAAAATCAATCACGTTATAAGTTGATTGTGCAATTTCCACATGAATGACAATTTATGATCTAACTTGACAAATTAAAATTAAAAGAAAGAGAAGAAAATGTAACATATCTTACCATATGTCTCTGAAGCTGTTGTTTGCGCTTCATAAAAGTGAGACAAAACTCACAAAAGTAGAGATTGAGGCAATCATTGTATTCTGGTGGAAAAGGGGAGAAGTACCACGTCTCTATCTCATACCTTCCAAGTTCTATAGTGGCAATATTTTTAACTTTCGTGAACTCTTCATGTTCACGTAAGCTAGCAGCATCAAGCTCTTCATGCCCCTATTATATAAATGCTTCAGATTTGTTTTGTAAAACGTCAACAAAGCTTAAGGCTAAAATGGATAATCAAACCTCAACATGAGTTTCGTCAATCTTGCGTTTCTGGTGACGTGTCATTTTCAAACCTGTTACCTAAAACACATTAATAAACCAAGAGTAGTAAATCAGGTGGTCTCTTTCAAACTGCAATACATTATACATTTACTAGATACTGATGAAACATTAAGAAGAGCAAAGTACATCAAATATTACCTTGTCTTCGACCTTTTCATCTACATCATTTTCTACTGAATCCAGGTCAAGTTGTTCAAGTCTAACCCATTCATCAAGCCTCCTATTGACTGTCAACAAAAGAAATGACATATGATACATACATACACACACCATTAGTTCTGCAAAACATTAACCGCGTACAAACATCTCAATCGTAAATACAGTAAAAAATACCAAAAGAAGTAAAAGAAAAAAAAAAAAAAAGTAGTTAAGCATTAATAGTTTTTTTAAAACTTGGTTTGTCCATGGTGATGGTCATTTATGTATTATAGCATAACTGCTGAAATTAGAGGCAGAATAATTCAGAATGTGAATCCTTTAGTACCTACCGTCTTCTAACATATAAACTAGCAGACTAATAGCTTGTGTCCATTTGTCAGATACATAAAATCTCTTCCAGAATTGTTGAAATTTATTATTAACCAATATTATAACAAAGAAGAAGACTTGAAATGAGTTGAACTTTTTATCAAAAAAGAAAAAAAAATCAAAATTTAATGTCCAAGAAAAAAGTGAGAAAATGGTCTGAATAGTTCAGTGGTATCTTGTTTTTTGTTTAAAAAATTGGATAGCAATAAGGGTATTATTTTTTTGTTTCTGGTGCCATGTAAACGAGGACTGTTGCATTTTTGCAAATTAAAAAAAATAAATAAATAAATGATAAGATTAAAAGAAGTTAGCAACAGACTTTTTTTTTTTTTACAATAACAACAATATCATTCCACACGAAAAAGGGCAATTACAACAGACTTGTGTTATGATTATAGTAACCTTGCCAGTTACATTAGATGGAGATAACCAAAATCAGTGATTATGCATAACAAAAGTTACCCATCCTAGCAGTTGGGCAATTGAAACCTAACCAAGCTAAGAACAAACCCTAGATCGAAGAAACCCTAAATGGTAAAACCTAATAAATAGATAGAGAGAGAGAGAGATGATTTATTTAAGTTAAGAAGAAGAGGCTTGCTTACACTCGGTGTAATGAACATAGTACTCGTAGTCATTGGGTCCACCGGATTGAAGCCTACGGCGCTCGATCACCTTCACCGGATGATGTTTACCGTCCCTCCATCGGCACAGCACGCGAGTCCCTACTTCTAGCGGCTGCATCACCACCACAATTAATTAATTCCTCAATCGCTGCCTGGCTTCACTTCTTCTTCTTCAGAAACAAACAACTACTGCTTCCCCATCTTCTTCCCGCTAATCTTGATGGAAACGATAGCTATATTTGTTTAATTCCATTTATTGTCTGTCGGTGATAAATACTAAATTTTAGAAATACCTAAAACATCGAATGAAAACGCGCATTTTGACGTATCGAATTGAACCCGAGGTAACCTATATAAGTATTGTGATTGAATTAAAACGTAAAGTAAATCAAATTTATATGTGACCCGACTCGTACATAGAAAACGCGCATTTTGACGTATCGAATTGAACCCGAGGTAACCTATATAAGTATTGCGATTGAATTAAAACGTAAAGTAAATCAAATATATATGTGACCCGACTCGTACATAGAAAAGATTGACTCCACACGTTCAAAACAAAATTTACCAAACATACATAAAATACGCACGAATACATATTATATTTTTCCTGACTCATCTCCCAAATCGAAACGTAGACCAACTCAAATTTACAGTACATAAAAATATTCACGTAAATTTTTTTTAATGAAAAAATATTATATTTGACC
The DNA here is from genome assembly GCA_030545235.1 of Helianthus tuberosus. Classification (NCBI taxonomy): domain Eukaryota; kingdom Viridiplantae; phylum Streptophyta; class Magnoliopsida; order Asterales; family Asteraceae; genus Helianthus; species Helianthus tuberosus. Next base: position 21,249 of record JARYGA010051169.1, read on the forward strand.
TAAATCGTTTTCTAGAAAAAGTTTACGTCGAAACATAGAGTAAATTATATTTATACCGACACGTAAATAAAAATATGCACGTAAAAACAGACGTAAAATCGTTGAACCACGCACGCCCGTTGTTGTGTGTTAATGCGAAGAAATTAGACCGAAACGTAAAACATAGAAAATAATAACTAAGTCGAACGGGAAAAATAAACGTGTTGCGACAAACTTGTCAAATGGAAAAAAAATATACCAAAAAACGGTGAACCCCACATACATGTTGCGGCATGTTAACTTGCAAAATTTAGAACGAAACGTAAAACGAATAATTTGTGAAAGATGAAATATATAAGGGGCCAAAGATGAAAATAAAAAGTTATAGGGTTAAATTGCAAAAGAAGAAAAACATTGGGTTAGAAATGAAAAATCAACTTTTTTTTTTGAAAATCTCCCCATGCATGGGGTACAACTCTATAAAGCAACATTTTGTTGCTAATTTATAGTTTACCAGTCGTTTACCCGCGCGATGCAGCGGGAGTGGCGATTTACAATAGGATACTTGTTTATCGTTAGTTTATCAGCGTCTCGTGATATATTGTCTAGTACTTAAGTTAGTTTATCGGGTTTTGAGTCTTCATTGCCACCAAAGCCAAAATTACGGTTAAGGGGATTTTAACCAATGGGGTGGTGGTCCATTGGCAAATGTGAAGCCTTTAAACACCTTGGGGGGGGGGGGGGGGGGTCTTGTGTTCAAGTGTCACAGATGACAAGAATTAAAAAGAAATTTGTCGTTGAAAAAACGATTAAGGGGATTGTAAAACCATTCGGTTTGGTTATTGGTGGTTCCTGCCATACTCGTTTTTTGTTGGTTTATCAATAATCTTGTGATGCATTGTATAATACGCTTGTTAATTTTTTATTGGTGTGGTCTATCTATGACATGATACAGATATCTCAATTAAATCATGTGCTTCCACACACCAATAATCGAACACACTAATAAGCAAATATCAGCGTACAAAATACCTTGAGATTGTTCATGCTTTTAGGCTTTAGCTCATATTCTCAATTTTTGTTGTGTGCTTACTTTTAACTATTATATTGTATGGCAAACTATAAGTTAATAACTAATTTGAGAATATTAGCTACTGAAAAACAGTTTTTGAGGATTTATGAACCTATGTTTGTAAGTTTATTGAACCAATTGTGAGATTACCATCGTGGAATCATATCTACGGTCGTTTCGCATTGATTTCACATTTCATATTAATTTAAATTAAATTTATTATATGAACACATGTTTTTTTACATCTTATCTCATCACTCTATAACTTTTTCCTTCTAAAATTCATATACATTTAGTTGATTTTCAACATTTCATATTCTAACATCAAATAATTATGAACCTACTTAAAATGAATTAGTAGATGAGATTTTACTTTTTTAGAAGGGAAAAAATTAAAAAAAGGAAACTACAAAGCCCAACCAACAATCCGGTTTTTAGTTCAACGGCCGACATGATAACCGGCCTGCCAAAACGAGCAGTACAAGAGTACTCGACCATGCCGCTTGTGTAGTTGGTATCCGGTCCGAGTGACCGGTATGGTCTGGTAATGTGAACACTGCCCTATGTAGAAATGGTTATAAGTCATGCTTTGAAGGTGATGGATGCTGTGATATGCACCTCAATCAAGAAAGCCATTTCTATAACTAAATTGTTCAGGTAACCAAGAACAAGACCAACTACACCTCTTGCCAGTGTTGATGAACCAAGAACAAGACCAATCAATGCTAAGCTGCAAAAACGTGTTAAAGACACAATGAGTCAAAGTCAAACATAGAACTTTCTAAATGCAATTTTGATTTTTATATTATATAAAATATTATATACATGTTTTTTTATTTATAAATCGTATTTTGTATACATCTTGATACCAGTATAAACTCCTTTACAAACTGAAACGAAGTTTATTTGAACTCTGAAACCAAAGGTAGATTGTTTGACTTTCAAAAGTCAACTTATGTTCTTGGAACAAAACGAACAACGTTACTGCTATGTAACTCTTCGCATGAAAAAAAAGTGTATGTAATAATATTGTTTTCTAATTGTAAATGAGACAAAAAAAATTATAGAAATACACCACCAAATCCTTTTGACCATGTAGACACAAAAAATTTATAGAAATACACCACCAGATCCTTTTGACCGTGTAGACAAATGACCCGTTTCAACCCCAACCCGTTTCGTGCAGTGATACCGCATTAAGGTGCCTTTTACCCGTTTCTTTTTTTTCGATTATCTTCTAAAATATTCCGTTTTTATCGCCTCCCATTTTTACTAAGTGTAATACTTTAAAAAAAAAACAACAAACCTGTATTCCATTTGCATTTGTTTGAATTTCGTGCCTAGCCTTGAAAACACGGGTGATCTTTCAGAATCTAATTTGCCATGTGCGGGTTCTATAGTACAAATAAACTATCATCTACACTCGAGATGATAGAAACACTAATATAATTAGGAAAAAAGACATGCATATGCATGTAATATCCAACGGGAACAACCCGTGCTCTAGCCATTAGCATGTAAAAAATTGTTGTGAAAGGAAACCTTTTCCGTCTCAAATAGGGGAGCTGGAATGGTACAAACACAAGAAAGTTTCACTTTAGTAGTTAATTTGGTAGATATATTAGAGCCACTAAATTTATAATGTAACTAAAACCTCACCATATTGGCTGAATGTGCAGTCCCAACCACGAACCACCCGTCAAAGCCCCAAAAACAATGCGGGAGAACTAACAGGCCATGCAGTCGCAAACTCTGCATTCAAAACAATCTATATTAAAACCAGATTATACTTTATATAATACAATCATAGAAGGGGAGACTTTTTTTATAAAATCTGAGATCTTTTAACAAAACAAGCTGAGACTTTTTTTATACATATACACACACACACATACATACATACAAGCCACAGAGCAGAGCAGAGCCACGAGTCAAGCACCCTGGCTCGAGCTCGGCTCAATTACCAAACAAGCTGCCTCGGCTTGGCTCGAAAAAAAACGAGCTTTTGTCGAGCTAGTTTCAAGCGAGCCACCGCTTTATGAACAGAACACCCCTAGCGGGTTCAACGATTTTTGGTTAGTGGGTTGAATAGATGAACCCCAACATGACCCATATATTTATTTGTGTCCTGTTTCGGGAAGACACGTTTAATGTCAACAATTATTATATAGTTCGTGTCCAGGTTAACCCATTTTTAAACGAGTCGTGTTTGGTTGACCTGCTTAATAAGAAGTTATATTAGCCGACCCAAAACCTGATAATTTTCATGTCGTGTTCATGATGGTCAGGAAGCGCTGCCCCTAATACATATATATACCTTGCAACACTGGAATATCTCTCCATCGTCAAATTCTAACATAAGAATACCAATGTGGTAAGAAAGCAAGCAACCATCAGAAAAATACTTACCTTTGATAAGATTTTCATCAAGGAAAGCACCATTTCCATCAGTGGCAGTGAAAATCTGCAAACAGGTCACAAACTCATTAGTTATCTTATCAAAAATGTTTTTATTTACATTGTTGTGGCACAACAAGTCTAACCTCATTCATGACTAAATTGTAAACAACCCCAACTACAGGGACCTTTTTAAATGGCAAGTGAGACTCAAAAGTGTGTCTAATTTATCAATTAGATGATTCACTTCCTGCTGAACCACAACGCAGACACTTGAACCAAATAGCTGAGATATCTTCAAGGTTCTTCCTAAAAAGAAATAGCGATTTTTCTTCATAAATCTAGTTAATTAAAGTATTACCCGTTTTGACCCGTACCCATTTTTTATCATAACCCGTACCCATGACTGCATCCATGGAAGCATCGCTTACAGGCAATGCTTCTGCAACCTGCATAAACTTCACACGTTTATAAAGTAGTAATACAAGTTTATTAAGCGGATGGAAGTAAATCATGTATTTTAAAATAAGTGAAGATCATGAAGAGGACGACATACGGCTTGAATGAACTGGAATTTTTTTGGAGGCAAACCAGAAGCTTGGGCTGCGGCTTGAGCGCATTTTTCCATCTTTCTATTGGGGTCTACACCAACTACATTTGCACCGGAAGCTAAATTTCCGTAATATTTGAGATTAGGACCTGTTCCGGTCCCAATCTCTAATATTTTTGCAGCCTTCCCTGTTGTTAAATTTGCAAAAAGCTCCAACTTATAACCTGCAATCTTATTAAATAACAACCGTCATTTACTTAAAACAGATAAACAAAAGCAAGTAAAAAGAGCAAAGTTTTGTATAATATTTGTGTGTATTAATGACCCATTCTTCAAGAAATAAGTTAGTTTGGGTAATTTGTGTTTGCTAAATGGATGAATTTGGGTCTACTCAACGGGTCAAATTGGGCCACTGTCATAAAATTGGTAACTTAGAACCAGTCCGAATGAGCTAGCACCACATTGCCGCCATCTTCACCAACGTGGCACGAATGCACGCCACCATCTCTGCTAACTGTAGCTGCCAGTCACCATATAGCAGATGAACCCATTCAGACGCTTTTCTTTTTCTCTAAAACGGCCCGTTCAACCCCGGGCCATTTTGACCCGAACCAACTTGATTCAATTTCTTGAAACAACCATTTGACCAGTACTAAGTTACATGACCCGACCCGTTTTGGCAGTCTTTAACTTACATAAAGAACATAATTATACTAACCTCGTCCTCATAAGATTTCATTGATGCATCCATAGCTACAGCATAAAACTACTCATACCAGTCGGGTCTTGGCAGGTGAACCCTGTTCAGCACAGCCTTCATAAAGCAGCATTAAATCCCTTCAAACAATTGCTCTCGTTTTGCAGATCCAACACTACCATCAAAATGTTGCTATTACCTGGACAAACAATTGTAAGAAGTAAATACAAATAGAAATAGAAATATGTTTAAGAATCATCTTCACATCTTTCTCATCATCAATCAAACCCTCAAATCCCTAGATCTGTAACACTGTACATTTAATAAATCCATGTAAACCATATTTTAAAAAAAAAAAAACTGAAATTTTTGGATCCATAAATAAAAAAAAAATCAAATGAAAACCAAACAAAAATCATCACCTGGCACTTAGAACAAGACATGGGATTTCAACTTGAAATTCAACTGGAAGCCCTCAAAATACATGGAATCCATTGAAAGTAACAGATCCGTTAAAACTCGTAATTGCAGCGAAGATTATCGCTTACCGGCTCCATTTTCAGTCAAAAACGCGAAATTATTCGGTGGGCGATTATTATTCGTCGGCGGCGTAGGGTTTATGACCTCGTAGATGACTTCTATAAGCTCCGATGTTATTGCATTCAACGAATTTGGATATGATTACTGATTCATCTGTACAGATTGTTAGTTTGTGTGTAGGTTGAAATTTCGGTTGTGATTTGTGTTTGAAAGATCCAAATCCAGATCTTTGAGGGAGAGAGAGAGAACCAAAATGAAAAAGGCTCTCAATTTGAAATTTGAAATCAATTTTAGGGTTTTTGTTGGCCGCCTGTTTTGTGAGAGTGAGGGTATAATGGGAAGGTAAATGAATATTGTGCTTTAGAGTGTTGTACAGCATGCTTTAGGGGTGTTTTAAGGAAATTTCAATGACCTTAAGAAGAAGTCCTTTGGATATGTATATTATATATAGTATAGATAGTATAGATAGTATAGATAATTTATAATTATATGTTACAAAGGTGCCGAAATCACTAAAATGCCCCTAAAATGTCTTAAATTTTTTGGAAATGCGCAAGTTTACCTCCTCTAAAATAGTTTCGCTCTCTTATACATGTTGCTTCAAAATGTGTACACAATATAAAATTACTAAAAGGGTAAAAATCCTAATTCTCTTAATAAGGTAGTATAGAAGTATAGATTATTTATATTTATACATAATTTTAAATCATGAAAATCCCAAAGGTTGCATGTCTAACCTTTAAGTTAATCAAATAATTCCTTTAATTATTATAAAACTTTTAATTAATTCGTTAATTTAATTCAATTAATGGAAGACATAAGTGGGCATGGATTCCATGGATGAAATGTCTAGATTGCCCTCAAAGTGTCTTAAAACTTTGGACAATGTCCAAGTTTCCCCCCTCTAAAATAGCTTGCTTCATTTGTACATGGTGCTACAAGATTTGTACCGAGGCAAAATTACGAAACGGGTAGAAAACCCAGTTCTCTTAATATAGTATTATATATAGAAACGGGTTCAGGAGAAAACACTCAAAAGTGCGAGAACGGTGAGAACGCATCCTGGCCCAACACGTGTCACGCGGCATAGAGAAGGGCGGAGGGGCTTTTTTGTCCTTTTATCTTCTGCTTTTCCAGTTCCGCTTTTCCCAATATTGTTTTATTTTTTGGGGTTTAAGATTTTTGGCGTTAAACAAATTCAATAATTAATGGCATTTAATGGTTTCATTGTATTAACATTTTGGCGTTTATGATGTTTTTGGCGTTTTTCAAATCGTATGCCATTGGAACCAGGGGGTCAGGAAATCTATCTGAATGGCGTTTTTTCAAGGCGTTTTAAACAAGACGGCCTATTGTTCTATTATTTGTTATATACATTTTGGCGTTTGTGGTATCTTGGCGTTTTACAATTGTAAAATTATATTACAACCACAGGGAAAAAAATAGAAGCGAAGAAAATAAATTAAAAATCATAATCGGATCTCTCTTCACAATTTTCACTGTCATCAGCCTCTCTCTTCTTTAATAGTACAAGAACTGTCACCAAATATATGGCGTTTTATGTAAAACTTAACAAACCCATCGGTTTGATTATTTTGTCTGCTCATTTGTTGAAGTGGCTTTTTGTGGATGTTTGGGTACATAGATCTATAACGTGTGGGTGGGTTTTTCGCTTTTTCTTCATTTTGATCTTCATCTTTATATTCATCCCACTCTTCAGTGTCATTGACCTCTTTTCCTCATCCAAGTCTTATTCAAGAACAAGGAACACAAAATGACATTCGATTGTCATCAGTATCTTTTTCTTGAAGATTTGTCCATCTCATGCAGCAAAATCTTTCTGAGTTACTCCTCTCAGCTACAATCCATTCAGTGAAACTTCACGAAGAACAATACTGAATATCCAAGATAACATATTAGCCATCTTTGAGTTTTTTAATTTTTTGGCGTTTTACAATGGGTGGTATTTAGTAGTATTTGGCGTTTGTTTTTATGGTTTGATTAAATGGAAGTTGCTGAGAGTTATTGTTTTATAGGAATTCTTTTTGCGGCGTAGGTTAGGCGGTGCATTATTATAATAAAGTATTCGTCGCTTCAGTTACTGTTTGTAATTATTGTTTTTGATAAGCTTTTTTCTCTGAAGTCTGTAACACGTCATGTCTTTCAAGTTTGGCGTTTTAGATTCTAATATGATAAATTTTCCGTCTCATCATTTTTACTGTTTTGTAGTTACTGTTTCTAGTTACATTTTCAAGTTTGATTTTTATTTTTTTTATTTTTTGGTTTTTTTATAATACTTTTTCAAAGTAATTTTATTATAGTTTGGGAGTTTTGGGGGGCGTTTTACGGCATGATAGCGTTTTAACAAGCATTTTGGCTGTTTGGCATTTTTATTATATATGGCGCTTTTATTACATAACAATCAACTGAAAAAGAAAATTAAAACAAAAGAATATATAAACAATTGATCTTCCAAACTTCACTGTCACTAGTCTCTTTCTTCTTTTTTGAATCATCTTAACTGGCTGGTTCGACTTTCGTATGATTCATTTTGTTTTTTTGTTTTTCAAGTAGTTTTTTTGTGGCTATTTGGAAGCACAAAGTCTGACATCAGCATCTTTTTCTTGAAGATTTGTCCATCTCGTGCAGCAAAATGTTATTGAGTTTAGACCCTTCAGCCAACAATCTTGAATTTTCCAATGAACGATGTTTGATTTTTTAACTTTTTTGGCGTTTTACCGATAAAAAGAACGCCACCAAATAAAAGCACTTTAAACCTCAAAATTTGATCATGCTAAAATCAATAATGTTTTGCTGTATGAGATGGACAACATTGTTAATCCTCGGTTAAGAAAGATAACTGACAATGTTGTCCACCCCATACAGCTAAACTTTATTGACAACAAACCTCAATAATGTTTTTGTATGTTTTGGCGTTATAAATTGGATGGAAGTTGAGGATAAGTTAATAAGATTTTACTCAATGAAATGGACAATATCCTCACTTAAGAATTTGTCCATTACATTGAGCGAAATCTTACAGACAACCAAACTGAATTTCAAAAAACATTTTGGTTTAGAAGATATTTGATGTTTGGGTTTTTTTTGCGTTTCTAAGACGAATGGTATATATTAAATATGGCGTTTGGGTTTTTGTGTGTGTTTTTAATTGAAGGTCTGAGATGTTGTATATATAGGATTTTTTTGGCGGTTTTTTTAGGCGAGATTTTATTATAATCAAGTTTGGCGTTTTATATCTAATGGCGTTTTTAGTTAGAATGATGTGTGATTTTTGTTTGGCCTTTTATTTTCATGAGATGGCGTTTTGTGTGGAGAAGTCCAAAGACCCTTTTACCCTTAATGAAGCATGTCCACGTAATAAAATTAATGTTATTTACGAAAATGCCACCGCGCCAATCTAGTCCATAGATTGTTTTGATCGGACGATCCATAAGCGTTCTCACCGTTCTCACACTTTCTACCGTTTTCTCTAAATCCCGACCCATTATATATATATATATATATATATAGGGTAAGGATCATTTCAGAACCATAAATATTTACAGAACTTGCAGAACTCCTAATAAACAATCTTTATATTTATATATTTTTATGTTTAGAATAATTTTATCATTTATTATGTGTATTTGTATGATTACATACATGTTAAGAGTAATTTTATCATTTTTTATATGTAATTTTATAATTACACATATGTAAACTAGTTTTTTTACATATATGTAATTAGTTATTACACATATATATAATTTGGCTATTACACATATGTAAACTACTTTTAACATGTATGTAATCATAAAAATACATATAATAGCTGATAAAAAGATCCTAAATACAAAAAAATTATAAAATGATTGTTTATTAGAAGTTCTGAAAGTTCTGCAACTATTTAGAGTTCTGAAATGAAACCAACCCTATATATATATAAAGGAGTTGAATAGAAAGTGGATTTTTCCTAGAAAGTATAGGAAGCAATCAGAATGCGACACGTGGCATTGAAGGATTTTAACTAGAAGGGTAATTATGTACTTTCACAATCTATTTTTATTTTAGGAAATTATCTTCAATAACTAACTATCCATAATGAAACCGATTTGCTCCATAAATTTCGGAATTTTTTGTTTTCGATTTCTGATCTCACTTAATATTAATCATTCCTTCCTTTTCTTGCTCACAAGATTCATCGCTGGTCATATTTTTATACGGAGAGAAAAATCATGGCATCTGGAATCTATCAGCATGTTCTTGGTACTGTGTTTTAACAGTTTATTCTTGGTGATGTGTTTTAACAGCAAGCAGATTCATACAGCTGTGTTTTATTATTCAGATTATGTGTTTTAACAGCAAGCAGATTCATACAGTTGTGTTTTAGCATTCAGATTCATACAGTTGTGTTTTAACAGCAAGCAGATTCATATAGTTGTGTTTTAGCATTCAGATTCATACAGTTGTGTTTTAACAGCAAGCAGATTCATACAGTTGTGTTTTAGCATTCAGATTCATATAGTTGTGTTTTAGCATTCAGATTTATACAGTTGTGTTTTAACAGCAAGCAGATTCATACAGTTGTGTTTTAACAGCAAACAGATTCATACAGTTGTGTTTTAACAGCAACCAGATTCATACAGTTGTGTTTTAACATTCAGATTCATACAGTTGTGTTTTAACAGCAAGCAGGTTCATACAGTTGTGTTTTAGCATTCAGATTCATACGTTGTGTTTTAACAGCAAGCAGATTCATACGTTGTGTTTTACCATCCATGCTGGTAATGTTGGAGGATTTCTTGACGTTGTGTTTTAACAGCAAGCAGATTAGCAAGCAGATTAATACGATGTGTTTTCTTGATGTGTTTCTTCATGAATGATAGAAGGAAGAGAGAGAGAGAGAGAGAGAGAGAAAACGAGAGAGAGAGAGAGAAAATCGCAAATGTGGGGTGGTTATGGAATGACAATTATTTCCATATTTAAAACAAGCTAAATGACATATCTACCCCTGATTAATTAAATAATCCTATTTTTAAGAAACACATATTACCAAAATGCCACCAAGATGATCTCAACCATTAAACACACCCATTGGATGGCCCAGATCGCTTCCTAGACTTTATAGGAAAAACACACTTTCCGTAGGATCCCCACTCTCTATATATATATATATATATATATATATATATATGTATATATGTATGTTGGGATTGAACCCTACCAGAAGAACAGATGATGTAAAGCCAAAACCAGGTCACAACGGTGGATTCACAATAAACAGTAGTTTACACTAGACTTTCCCCTTGAAAGTGATTTGAAACATCTGATGACCTCCAATCCACTGATTTGTACAACTGCTGCCTTACAACTGCTGATCACACTAAAGTCTGATGAAGTACAAAGCTCTGCTGTTCAATCTACTGCTATGGGTCAAGCACTGCTGGGTTACAACTGTTGGACTCTGTATGCCCAAGACACATAATAAATTGATGTGGCTAGTACGTTATGATCCAAGTCGAGTCATACCCAATAACAAGCTAGACAAACACTTATATTATTTATTTGTGATGTGATCAAACAAATAAATATTAACACTTACAATATTTAGAAATTGGTTTTCTAAATAATTACACTTGAGAAACCAATAAATTATGTGGATAATTTATTTTGAGAGAATATTTTATTTTGTTATTTAATAGGTTAAATGACATTATAAAAGATTATATAAAGTCTTGCAAACATAGTGTTATATTTTATAAAAGTTATAAAATTAAACAAGACTTTATTTGTTATAAAAAATTGGAATTTTTTTTTAAAAACCCCCTAAGGGCCGTCCACTATGGGGGTCTTCCCAAGACCCATGTTGGTCCAATGTTATGACATGCAATTTTGCATGTGTAAGAGTTTTTGATTGGGTCTTGGTTTTGATAATATTCTCTCTTGTATTTTAAATACAATGGATGACCAAAATAAAGATGAAGACTAGTTCTTATGCTCAAAAATTTTCGGCCATCATAGTATTTCTCAAGAGTTCGGTTTTGATTTTGGTGTTAAAAATCCTAGCTAATCTCGTAGTGTTTGTTGGAAGCTTGGGGTATACAAGCTTGAGGTCTTCTACTCTTGAAGACAACCATTTCAAGAAGCATCATCCATTTCATCATCCTTGTACTTCAAGAAGGTAGTTTTCTAAACATCATATGGTTGTGTTTGATAGTATACATCTCATATATGGATCCGGGTTTTGGGATTTTGCATATAAATGGTTTTATATATTATAAAAGTAACATGTTTTGAACATTATTTCCGCTGCGTTTTTATTTCATATGGATGAAATTGCTTTGATAAACATGTTAAAATCCCATCAATGGTATCAGAGCCGCTTATATGAGTGCATACTTCAATAGATTAAAAATTTCGGGTTTTCGGGTTTGAAGAAAACCCTATGGCTGAAAATTTTAACATGGTTAACCCTTTGTTTTTCAAGATTATTTTCTTACATGCATAAGAGAATCTTGAAAAATTTATTTCATATGGATGATTTGTTTGTTTGGACAAAACTTAACTTTTCGGTTTTTTGAAAATAGCCGAAAATGTTTATAAAAGGGAACCATTTTTTTTATGCTTCTTGAAATTAATATATATATATTTGGATATATATTTTGGTGCATATGACCTAGCCATGACCTTGTGTTGAATGATTGTGTTGTGATTTATTATTTCAATGGGTTGTAATAATTATTATTTTGTTCTTCCATTAGAAGATATGTAATTTATTTATTTTCATTTGGTATGTAAAATAAATAGATTAGGTGCATTTTATTTTACTAGAAAAATGTATTAGGATATATTTTGTAAAAGAAGATGCACACAAAAATGCGGTTTTGGTTTGGACCATAATACTCGGTCCAAAGAACTTCATCGTTCTCAACGGGATTTTAACCCGATAACCAAAACACATTTTTGAAGTCCAAAAGAGTTTGGAGCTGAATATAAAAGACTTTTGGAAGCTCAAAGAAGGTGGAGAAATCACAACACAAGAAGGAGACTTGAAGCATTTGGATGCGGGATCAAGTGGGAGTTCAACGACACATTGCTTGTGTCAATTTTTACCCTTTAGGAAGGACCTTTTGGCACACTTGTTTCGGCTAACAAGTGTTGTCAAAATAGTTGGCTATGGTTATGCACCTATTGTTATGCTTGTGTGGTTGTTTATTTTGTTGTTTAGATGATATGTAGATATGCATGACTTAACAAACTAATAATCAACAACAAGCGTAAAATTGGTTCTTGAAAAAGTCATTAAAATGTTTAATAAAGGTTTTATTAAAAATTAATGATTTTATAATAAAATGGGTTTTATTAAATAGAACCATGAAAATTTGTTTTCACCAAAGTACCATTGATTTGAATGCATGCAAATATATGGTACATAATATTTTCTAAACTAGAATTTTGAAATATTAAAAAACCCTTTTATAAAACAAGTCAAACACCATCCTTTTATACAACACTCGAAACACTTGGGAACTCTTATTGTGGGATAAAGGTCACCTAACCACATTTGAGGGAACTTGTATGTTCGAGGTGGGTTTACCATATTTGTGGGATAAAGGTCACCTAACCACTTATGTGAATAAACTCACACGTGTGTGTAAGTTGGACGACTTGATTTGGAAACCATGAACTTAGGGTCACCAAAGCATGGGGAACAAAGGTGTTGATGGGATTAAACATGCCAACTAAACATAAAGATGTTTAACCGATCCCATATGGCTAGAAGTTGCAAAGAGTTGCAATTGTCAAACGTTGACTACCTTGTTAATTTAAATAGAGGGATAAAGGTCACCTAACCAATATTTAAATATAACGTTGGATTCTAGATTTTAATTATTAATTATCTTTAAGACACAAAAGGGTATTAATGATTAAAATATAATAATATCGAAAATACTAAAATTGAACTTGTTAAATTTTGTAGATGGCCGCTAACAATGCAAACCCGACTAACCAAATCGTCCGAAACCTATCACTAAGAACCATCCTTGAAAAGGATCGTCTCAACCATAACAACTTCATGGATTGGTTTCGAAACTTGAGAATCGTTCTCAAGCAAGAGAAAATATCCTATGTGTTGGACGATCCTATTCCCGATGAACCTAACGTGGAAGATGTGGAAGCCTACAACGATTGGGTTAAGTATACCGATGACTCCATGCAAGCCTCATGCCTCATGTTGGGAACTATGATTCCCGAAATTCAAAAGGATTTTGAACATCGCGGGGCATACGACATGATTACCCAGTTAAAGGAAATGTTCCTACAACAAGCAAGGGTAGAACGCTTCGACACTGTTCGGGCGCTTCATGCATGTCGAATGGAGGAAACCCAATCGGTATCATCTTATGTTCTCAAGATGAAAAGCCACATTGATCGCCTCGAACGGCTAAATTGTCCCGTCTCTAAAGAGTTGGCTACGGATTTGATCCTCAACTCTTTAACAAAGAAATTTGAGAGTTTTGTAATGAATTACAACATGAATGGATGGGACAAGAGCATTGGTGAGCTTCATGCAATGCTCAAAATGGCCGAAGCAGGAATGGGCAAAAAGGCTTTACCCGTCCTAGCGATCAATGAAGGAGGCAACAAGAAGAGGCCCCACCCCGACTCTAAAGCAACCTATGCTAAAAGAAAGGGACACGTTAAGGGAAAGGGAAAAGGAAAAGCTAAAGCAGAACCCACCAAACCGAAGGAGAAGAAGCAAAAGGTTGCTACGAACGACCCATGTTTTGAATGTGGTGAGATAGGACATTGGAAGAGAAATTGTCCAACCTATCTCAAGGAGTTGAAAAACAAGAGGGATGCAGGGCAAACCTCAGGTACTATCTTTATGATACATGTTGAGCTTAATGTTATTTCTTCTAACACATGGGTACTAGATACCGGATGTGGAACTCATATTTGCAATTCGTTGCAGGGGTTCAGAAGAAGTAGACATTACAAGAAGGGAGACAGTAGTCTCTTTATGGGCAACGGAGCAAAAGTTGAAGTCGAAGCTCAAGGAGACTACATTTTAAAGCTTCCAAGTGGTTTGGAAGTGATTTTGAAGAATGTTTTATATGCTCCTAGTTTGACTAGGAACATAATTTCAGTTTCCCTTTTGAGACAATGTGGTTTTAAATTTGATTTTGTTAACCAAGACATTTATGTTTCTATGAATGATGTGTTTTATTTTAAAGCTATGTCTTTAAATGGTATTTATGAATTAGATCATGATAACGCATCATATGATAGCTCAATGTACCAAGTAACCAACAAGAAACTCAAAATGGATTTGGGTGATTCCTATCTTTGGCATTGTCGCCTTGGACATATAAGCAAGAATCGCATGCATACACTTCAGAAAAATGGTCTTCTGAATACAAATGAAGATAATTCATTTGATGTATGCGAACCTTGTTTACAAGGCAAAATGACCAAGACACCCTTTAGTGGAACTTTTGAAAGGGCAAAAGACTTACTAGGCATCATACATTCAGATGTATGTGGTCCTTTTAATCCGATGACTAGGAATGGTGAAAAATACTTCATTACCTTTACCGAAGACTATAGTCGTTATGGATATGTGTACTTACTAAGACACAAGGATGAAGCATTTGAAATGTTCAAAGACTTCAAAAGTGAAGTAGAAAATCAACTCAAGAAAACAATTAAAGTCCTTCGTACCGATAGAGGAGGTGAATACCTAAGTGGTGCTTTTCAAGATCATCTTAGAAGTTGTGGAATCATTTCACAACTTACTCCACCTGGAACACCACAACACAATGGTGTGTCCGAAAGGAGAAATCGAACTCTATTAGATATGGTTCGATCTATGATGGCTAGAAGCACATTACCTTTATCGTTTTGGGGTTACGCTTTGCTCTCCGCAGTCCGTATATTAAATATGGCCCCAACCAAGAAAGTGGAAAAGACACCTTTTGAAATATGGCATGGAAACCCTCCATCATTATCATTCTTAAGGGTTTGGGGTTGTGAAGCTTATGTTAAGCAATACACTCCAAATAAATTAGAAGTCCGATCTACTAAGTGTATCTTTGTAGGATATCCTAAAGATGATATAGGATATTATTTCTACGATCCAACCGAGCAAAAGGTATTTGTTGCTCGAAAGGGTAAGTTCTTAGAGGCTAAATTCCTTATGGAAGGAACTAGTAGTAGAACAGTGGAACTTGAGGAGGATCAAGAACCACAAGACGATACACGTTTGGTTGATACTAACACTCAACAAGAGGTTGTTGAAAACGATCAAGAGGTTGATCAAAACACACAAAATGTTCACAGATCTGGTAGAATTAGTAATCCACCTGAAAGATATGGATTTTTCATGGATGGATGCTACGTGGTAGATTCAGATGAACCAACCACATACCATGATGCAATATCAAAATCCGATTGTGACAAATGGCTTGAAGCCATGAACATAGAGATGCAATCCATGTATGACAACCAAGTTTGGGAATTGGTTGTGCCACCACTCAACTCCAAAGTAGTTGGAAGTAAGTGGGTTTTCAAGAAGAAAACGGATATGCATGGTAACTTGGATACTTACAAAGCAAGACTTGTAGCAAAAGGTTTCACTCAAACTCAAGGGATTGATTATGATGAGACCTTCTCGCCTGTGGCGATGCTAAAGTCAATCAGGATATTATTTGCCATAGCTGCATATTATGACTATGAGATCTGGCAATTGGATGTCAAAACGGCTTTTCTTAATGGATATCTTGATGAAGATGTCTATATGGTTCAGCCAGAAGGTTTTGTCAATCCAAAACATCCTGACAAAGTATGCAAGTTAAAGAAATCAATCTATGGATTGAAACAAGCATCTAGAAGTTGGAATCATCGTTTTGATGAAGAAATTAAGAATTTTGGATTCATCAAGAACGGTGATGAAGCTTGTGTGTATAAGAAAGCTAGTGGGAGCATCATCACTTTCTTAGTACTGTATGTCGATGACATTCTACTATTTGGGAATGACATTCCAACCATGGAAAGTGTAAAAGCTTGGCTTGGAAGTTGTTTTTCCATTAAGGATCTTGGTGAAGTAGCCTACATTTTGGGAATAAAGGTCTATAGGGATAGATCAAGGCGCTTGATAGGTTTAAACCAAAGTGCATACATTGACAAAGTCTTGAATAGGTTCCAAATGGAGAACTCTAAGAGAGGTTTTGTACCTATTCAAAAGGGGACAATATTGAACACATCTCAATATCCAAGCTCAAAGGATGAGCAAGAGAAAATGAAAAGAATCCCATATGCGTCAGCTATAGGATCCATCATGTATGCAATGATATGCACCAGACCGGACGTGTCATGCGCCTTGAGCATGACGAGTAGATACCAGCAGAATCCAGGTAACAGTCATTGGATGGCTGTTAAAAGTATATTGAAATATCTTAGGAGGACTAAGGATATGTTCTTAATATATGGATCTGGTGAGGAGGAACTCGTTGTAAAGGGTTACACTGACGCGAGTTTCCAAACCGATCGAAGTGATTCTCGATCACAATCGGGGTATGTCTTCATTTTAAATGGAGGAGCAGTCTCTTGGAAGAGCTCAAAACAAGATGTGGTAGCATTGTCCACTACAGAATCAGAATACATCGCCGCTTCATTGGCAGCCCAGGAAGCTGCATGGCTGAAGAAATTTATAGCCGACCTAGGGGTGGTCCCTACCATTCAAGACCCCCTAGAGATCTTTTGTGACAACGAGGGTGCGATTGCTCAAATCAAGTAACCTCGTGCGCACCAAAAGACTAGACATATCGAGCGGAGATTCAACTACATAAGGGATGAAGTTGAAAAGGGAAAGATATGTATCCGCCAAGTTCACACAGATCAAAACATTGCGGATCCACTCACGAAGCTCCTTGACAGGGGAAAACATGAGGGTCATACATGTTCCTTAGGACTTCGATATTCTAGTGATTGGATTTGATCTAATTTTGTATTTGGATATTGATGTGACAACCCTCACTAAACCAGGTATCCGTACGACTTAGTTAATAATTAATTACTGCTTAATTACTGTGCTTGCTTGAACTTGTGAATAAACTGCTACTTGATTACTGATACATGTACTTACTTGCATCATACTTTACTTGCTGTCACTACATTATTTACATGCTGAACCTTAGTGACGAACATGATGCACAAAAAGCACAGTAGCACTATAACGGATAACCTATAGAACATGTTGATAAAGCCGGCATCAGGCAGACACTGCCTCTAAGGCCTGTATGCGCCAGAAATATTTTGCTACACTAGTGGTGAGTGTAGGGATACAAGGGTTGTAGAACTGCGTCTCTAGGAATAAGTTTCAATGACTGGATGTGCCTAAAACGTGCTCTAAGCACAAAACTCAGCACTTTACATAATAATTCAGCTTTTAGCTAACTAATAAAGTGCCAAAACATGAGAAAAATATTGCTAGACACTTTCCAAAGTGTCAGAAATAAGTTGTGTCACTAAAAATGGTATTAACAACACTTTAAAGCTTTGTTAACGCTTTAACGGATTACTATCCAACCAAACAACCGGACTGTACCCGAAACCTGAAAATATTGTTATTTTCATTATTCATCTTTTTCTGAGCTAGTTAGGGTCCCTGAATACCCTAACACCCATTGTAACGTGTGACACACAACTAACCGGGTTAAGCACTTAACTAACTTACTTAACCTAACTAGTATCCTAACTAATGGTTGGATTCGAACTAGACCCCCCCCCCCCTTAACCAAACCGTCCTGTTAGGACCGGTTTGACTCCGAAACGATTGCGAAACGAACGTGAAACGTGCGGAATCCGTACACGAACGCGACCTAAACACACATGACTTAATATAAACGTGATTCTTTGATAAAATCTGATAACGTACAATGAACCTTGAATCACTTGACAACTTTCTCTCTCTAGTTTCTCTCTCTAGCCTCTAGCTCTCCAAGATGTGAAAATGGCAAAAAGTTCTAAACTAAAAGCTCTAGAGATCTATTTATAGGTCAAGGCATTTAATGAGGTTTCCCATTAATTACAATTATGCCACCTTGCCTTTTTTACTAACTAAACCTAAAATATAACAATATAACTCTCATTTTCTTCAGTTTTCCACTACAGACTAGATTGACGAAGGCGATAGACAGATAAATGCACTAACAGACTCCCCCTTGGATATTGCTGTAGTCAATCTGTAGTCAAGCTCGTAGCGACTTTTCTTTCTCTTTCTCTCTTTGAATCTTCTCGAACAGAATCCCGATGGATCTGTCTTCAGTTTCAGCTTTTCCTCTTTTCTTCATCAGGCTCCCCCTTTCGTCAAGCTTCCGTGCTTTGGGATCGACACCTTGCTATCCGTATACAAGCTCCCCCTTGCTTTGAGCTCGTCTTCAGACTCCCCCTTAGACTCAGCTTCCGGGATCGTAGTCTGGACTTTTTCCTGCAATCACTCATACATTCATAAGTAACAACATTTTAGACTATCCAGGAATCGTAACCTGGCAATTCCAATCAAATCCTCTAATCCACTCCCCCTATCAACAAACTGTATAGATTTAGCAATATTAAAGAATCCAACTCCCTCACAGTTAATCATCCAAGTTCATGCTAATGACCTTGAAGATATCACAAACTGTTTTTGAAATTTTTGATTTTAATTCAAGTTTCAAATTAATGAACTTGTTTTATTTTCAGAAACACAATCAGCATACTTAGATTTTGAAACTCAGCACTCAGACATCGATTGTCGAAAATAAAACAAAAATCAAAATCTTTTTGTATTTTTCTGAAAATATAAAGCAATAACGAAATATGTACAAACATATTTACAGACAATATTTTTGTTTGAGTATGCGTCAGAGGATCATATCAGTTTTTGACAAGTCACAAGTACCGTTGAGCTTAAAATCACATTATGCATTAAACAATTCACTTAGATTGTCGATATACTTGTCCACTTAAATTTTCATACAAACTTCAACTCATTCAGGATACGAATTAGGTGATTTAAGAACTTAAACCTATTCATGTGTCCCACTTCTTGAATATACTCTCGTATCCAGAATCCCAATAATCAGTCTTACAGGTGAGTATACTACAATGATATCTGTACATAAATTAGGTATGCGAGGGCCAAGGGATCTCAGATCGATACTTCCGTATACGCAGAGAGATATCAGCTTCGACTTTTCAGTATGTCCCCTTTAGAGGATCTTTTTGCTTACAACAGCAGCGACTATCAATTTTATTGTTTCATCAGCATGCTGAGGGTTTAATGCTGTGTTTCAAGCATTGCAGCAAGTATTATCCAGGGACTAGGTCAGAACTACCGTTCAGCAGAAGTCCCGGAATAATACCCCAGATATCATAGAGTATAAAGACCTAGTATATCAGATTAAGAGACCTTTCAAACGAGATTTCAGGGGTTACCTATATATCCAAGTAGTGTTCCCCACGAAATAAGTAAGTTTGAATTTATGTTTATATCCCGAAAAGTTTACTAAATGTATAAAAACCTACCGACACATCCACGGTGAGATCGTTTAACACATTTAAACTTTCCATTTCTTTAGCATACTGTAACTGTCTACTGATGTACTATCATTTCCTCTTTTTACGCAAAACTCAATTTTGAATTTTATCATGTTTTTGACTTTTTCAAATTTTCAAATGTTTTTATATTTTCTAACAATATTACTCCCCCTAAAATGCAAAACCATTTAAAGAAAATTTGACAACCAATACTGATAGCTTTGTCTCACCATCCATTTTCTGCATCTCATGCTCTGTTTTGCAGAAAATCTAACATAAAGTACCCCCATGATATACAACCCATTGATCTTAACAGTTTGAAAACCGTTTTTCAATCTGATGAAAGTAATCATGTTTGTTCAGCCGTGAGGGTTTCGGCATATTCAATCAAAACATATTTTTGTATTTTTGAATATTTGACAAAAATTAAAAACAAACATATTTTTGGTTTTTCAAAATTTTTCAATTTTTAGGGTTTTTGAAAATATTGTTTATTTATTTACAGAAAACATATAAACTTCCTGTTTCAACCAACACAGGATCCAGCAGCCTCCTCTCCTCGTTGTGACAGGCTGCTCCAACCTCCATTCTCACAATCTTCAGAATTGTTGAGCACCTGCACATTCAACTAACTGAATTACTTGAACAATTTAGCCCAGGTCTGTTGAACCTTAGGCATTTCAACACAAAAATTTCCATTCAATGCTGGAAATTCTTTGTCATTTTTCACAAAAACTTTCTCAATTTTAACTTCAACTTTCTCATCTTTTACCAAATCAACATGTTTCTTAACAC